>SNQJ01S0059357.1:0-27934 GCA_010110895.2 Picea sitchensis
AAGGGGGGTGCACCATCTTTGGAGAGAGATTCGTTGTAGGAGATTGGCAGGACCATTGAGGATTCTATCACTTGGGTTTTCATTACAGGGCCTTGGACATCAGATCTAGTGCTTTCTGAGATAGTTTTATGGCTCATATTATTTCTTGAGCAGTGGGGCGAATTGAAGAGAAGGAGGGTGTTTTTGAGATCCATATCTAGTCCGTTTGGAGGGGTTACACTTCATATCTGACCCTGAGACTTCACCTAGTGACTTTCAGTGTCCTGATCTATATTTTTGGAGAGTTTCAGAGCATTTGGAGGCCTCCTTCAGCAGGGATGAATTATCCAGGGCTTCAGTCATCCAGTGGGGCACACCATTCAGTGGGGGATTTCAGATCTATAGAGATTGAGAGGGATCTTGGAGATTCGGGCACCTGGGTTGTTCTTACCATCACCCGATCTATCAGTTGGCATATTTATTAAGGTGATTGGACACTTTTGGCAGCATGGTCGAGTTATTGAGGGTTTCAGCCTTCTATTGGAGCGTGGCATTCTTTAGCTGGAGAGTTTGGCATTCAGATATGCTTGTATTGATCTTCATTTCTTATTCAGCCTTTAGAGGCATCTTTTGTATTAGCAGGATCATTTTGTAGCAGCTCTTATCTATTGTCTATCTTCTTGGCCATCTATTGAGCATTCCAGATCGACATCTTCATTGTAGCAGGTTTCTCTATTTTATGAATAAAGAAGAATTGAGATGTTTTGGCTTGTCTATCTTATTGCATATGGTTGAGACATGTTCCATGGTTATCTCTTCACATTATTTGTTGCATACACACATATAAACACATCTAAAAGGTGAATTAGCAAAGTGTTTGTGAAATATCTCACTCAGAAAAAGTTTTAAAGACACCAAAGAAAGCGGTGATGATCCTTGCATATTGGCTTTGGACCATTCTGATCAATTATCGAGAGCCATTTTTCCATGTCAGGTATGTCAGTCAACTGGAAGGAAAACTTGATAGTGGAACATGCAAAGGATTAAACATCAATTGTTGGGCCGGGCAAATCTGAGGATGACAACAGGGTCATAAATGACCTCATCTATTTCAAAGGTTGGATCTTTTTGGTTTCTGGATCAACTCTCAAAGCTAAGGTCCTGCATGCATGTCATAACTCACAGTAGCAGGGCATCCATAAGGTGATGGAACATATGGTGGAACGAGGAGAAAGGTTTTTGGAAGATACTCAAAGGAATATAAACTGATGAAGCATGTCAAAGATGCACTACATGCCAAGAAAACAAGGTTGAGCACACTCATCTAGCAGGTTTGTTGCAGCCTTTACTTATTCCAGAGCACAAGTGGAAAGTATATCCATGGATTTCATCCTTTGGGTTGCCTAAAACCTGAGGGGTAAATATTTCATTATTCAATCATGATGGTGGTTGACAAGTTGACAAAGTTTGCACATTTTTTCCCATAGCCCGCAGGACTTCATTGTATACGGGTGGCCCAAATTATTTTTTGAGGAATTATTCGGACTAGGCATTTCACAAAACCATCATGGTAGCGGGGACAGATTCATGGGTATGTTTTGTGAGGTTGTTGATTAAGGTAGATTACGACAGTGACTCTAGTACCTTGTCACCCTCCCAGAATGATGGTCATGTGAGATAGTCAACAAATGGGTGAAGGCTACCTCAGAAATTATGAGGCAGGACAACAGAAAGCATGGACATATGTTGGGTGGTGTTACATTTGGGATAATATTGCTACAACACCATAACATATGTCCATTTAGCATGTACCACTAGAAGTTTATATGGCCTGATCCTTTATCATTTGGAGTTTCGTTTTGGTGGCCGGTAGGGCTCCGATGGTATAGAATTGGATCTGGTGAATAAAGACATTCTGGGGAATTGAAGGATCATTTCTGGTATGAAAACCAACAAAGGGTCCAAAGAGACAAACATGGTGATGGTACCTTTGGTTGGTGATTTAGTCTATTTGAGGTTGCAGCCATATAGGAAGGCCTCCATTAAAGAAGCGGAGCGGAGAAGCTACAACCATGTTTGGACCTTCTGAGTCAGTAGGAAGATAGGGTAGCTTATGAGCTGGAGCTTACACGGGGTAGCAAAATTCACAACTTATGTATTCCACATGTCTGTTGCAGAAATCCCTCGGTCAAAAGCAATACAGTGTGAGGCATTACCTCCCATGGATGAGGAGGGACAACTTGTTTTGATTCAGGAGGAGGTGCTAGAAGTCCGAGAAGGGCTCTGGCCGGAAGCATCGAAGTAAGCGGTCCGGTGGAAGGATTTACCTATTGAGGATTCCACTTTGGAGCAGGAGCACGTGGTTAGAAGTAGGTTTGGAATTGCTTGAGACATGATTTCCAGCGGCAGGGGAGGCTGTAATTTCCCCCACCTCTTAGAGGTAATGAGGAGACTTCGGTGGCTAGGCACCCCACTGGGTCATTGTCTCACCTTCGAAGGGAAAATCAAAGGATTAAAGTTATATTTTTAAGTTGACTTAGAAAGGAAAGGAAAGGGTAAAGACAGCGAAGTGTAGAAGATTAACCACGGGGAGTTAACCTAACTCAACAAAGGAATTAGAAGGAAAATTATAAGTAATAGGTTGGGGTGCACCTATTACTCATTACGGTTTTGGATTAGCATTTGATATTGATCTTGAGCATTTAGTTTGGGGGTTTTGCTATAAAAACCTTTGACTTCCGGTGGTGAAATATCCACTCACCTTGTTCCACCTGACTTGGTGTCGGGGATGAAAGCCTCACACCATTCTAATAGTCGGAGGCTGGATTTATGAGGAGGTTTGATCCAGCTTATCCATAGGGTCTGGGACCATTCCGATAGTTGGGTTTTGTTGTTTGCATGGGAAGGGACCATCGTTTGAGGATTTTGAAGGGTTATCATCTTCTATATTTGTCTGCTGATTGGGACGTCATGGAGCCATAGGGGACATCTTGCAATTCAGTAAAACTCAGATATATGGATATTTGCTTGAGATCTGAGCCCAAAAAATTCTCCCACAGGATTCTAATACTTGATATATTCTTGGAAGTTGAGGCCTCCTTCGCCGAGTCGAACCGACTAGAGGTTTGATCATCTCTAGTGGGGCACACCATTGTTGAAAATTTAAGATCACGGGGTTTGAGAGTGGATTTGGGAATTTGGACATCTTGGTAGCAGGGCAGGAATCTATCATTTGGCATATTTCACAGGATGATTGGACACTTTTGAGTACTTGATTACCAAAATTATTGAGGGCTTCGGCATTCTAGCAAGACATGGCACTTTCCATGTGGAGGTTGAGCATTAGTGTGGCTCGGATCTTCTTGATTTAGTCTTCATTGTATATCCGACCTTTGGAGGCTTATTTTGTGTGTCGAGGGGCATTTTGTAGCAACTCATATCTGTGTCTTGAATACACCGACCATCTGAGTTGTTTTGTAGCAGCTCATATCTATTGCTTGTACGACCATCTGAGCTTTATGCCAGATCGGCCATCTATTGTATTGATCTTACATTGCTCATAATAAAAAGGTCAGATCCTTGCTTGTGCTTCTACATCTTGAATATATTGTGATCTTCATGTGTTGATGAATCTTGTATGCACTTAATAACTCAATAAATTAGTAGTAGTTAGTGATTCCAAGAAAGAATTTGGCTTGGGATCATTACATTGTCCTTCCGGATATAAGGTACGAACCTTAGTAATTCCAGGAAATTGCTTATAATATCCTCCATTGTCATCTGACCAAGTCGTAACTCATAAAATTCTTTGGTTTTCCTTTCATAGTAGCTCTCAGATAGGTACTGTTTCTTGAAATATTTCTTAAAGTCAGACCATTCCATCTGTTTCTCTTTTATGCCTTTGGCCATTTCAGATCTTGCCACCAAATGTTGGTGTTTCCTTTCATATTGTAAATGGCCATTCTGACCTTCATGTTGTTGGAATAGTTTTATATCTAGAAATATTTTTTTGATGTCTAATAACCATGCCTCAACTTCCTCCCCTGTTCTGGATTCTCCATCAAAGGTAGTTGGTTTAATTTTCTTAAATTATCCTTCAAGGTGGTCTACTTGTTATCTTTTTCTGTCCTTTTTTGTTTTTTCCCCAGCTAAAGGTGTACCTTCAGATGAACTGTCTCCTTTTTCTGCTTCAGGCCTAGAATTCTTGGAGGCCCTTTCGCTGACCTATTCTTCATTGTTATCATCCTTTGGGATTTTCTTTGTCACTATACTGCACAAAAAGACTTCATTTATCTCCTGTTGTTCCTGCTGTGCCTTCTTCAGTTTTTCATTGTCGGCTTTGAAAACCTGCAGCTCCACAATGAGATTCCTCATCGTTTCTAGAACTTCAGTAGGGGAGATTCCTTCACTATTTTGTCTTTGATTTTCAAGAAGTCTTTGTTCATGATTCCCATCAAGTCTGATTTTTGCGTCATCCTGTGCTGCCATGATCAACACAAAACATAAAAGGGTTTTCTGTTTGCAATAATAAAGGTTTTATTAGTTTTACATAAACATAATTATGTGCTAAGAAATTAGGTGGCCCTGCTCAAGATCCAAGTCCTGTAACCTTTTCTCTGATACCATATGTAATGTACCTCTAATTAACATAATTTTGTTTTCTTCTTTGTGGTCATAGATTCTCAAATTAAAGGCATATTTAACTCAAACCTTGTTACAAGGAGCTTAAGCACTTCTTCTTCCACATTAATACTTACCAAATCTATTTTATAAGTGAAATTATAAGACTTTATCTCCTCCTCGAAACCTTGACTCCTTGTAATCCTATAAGTGTTTTCTTTTATCCTAACTGCATGGGCTATACTCTTTTCCTTAGAAGACTATACGTATATATACCAAAGTGTTTATGCAACAACCTACATATATATGTCTAAAGTCAAAATACCACTGTGCCATAAAATATTTACACAACAATTTATATACATGTATATAAATATTGCCAATTAAATTACGCCACCAAATATTTACACAACATTTGATATGTATAAACATACTATTACCAAACATATTGCGCCATAAAACCTTTAATAAATAACCTATATCTATATAAGTCCATTGCCAAAAGTACTGTGCCAACACAACCTTTCGTGAGATGAGTACTAAGAATGACCATTCATAAATTTTGGAGTGGCCAATATGTTTCTTCGGGTATGGGGGGCAGAGAGCTTAATGTGCTTCTTGCCATCAACCTGGTCCTAGAACGTGTGAATGCCAGGCATGGAGACGATAGTTAAGAATCCAGTTCTCACCTCACCCCTTTAGGGACAATTGTCATCCTATTTGAAATACCTCTTGAGAAGAGGCTTACCTTTCCTTAACGGAATATCGATGAGTACGATGAACCCTAACCAAACTTATAACGAGAAGAATGAAGTGTTTGCCAAATCCATTTTCTGCGGATTAAGGTAGGACTAACTTGGGATATGGTCGAGAAGGTGTAATGACCCTTCTACCAGAGCTTTTAATACATTTTGGAAATAACCCCTTGGGATTATCACGAGTTTAAAGTGTCCCTCTGAATTTTTGCCACCTTGCCCTAGCTACAATACTGTCTTACAGACCGCCATTAAGCATATGTAGGCTAGTAGATGGGCACTAGAAATATCATTTTCATTAGTCTTCTTTAGATATCGGCTCTATGTGATCCCTGCAAATAAGGTCGAGTTGTCAAATCCTCTCTGTAACTGCTCAATGCTTAAGTCGTGGACTCATTTTGGAATCAAACATATTGGGCAGACCTCTTCCATTGGGACTCCGCATAATAAGGTAAGAGCATCTGGTTAGTTTCTTTTAGGAACCCTCTGTATTATAAAAATCATTTTGGTTGCTGAGTCGTTCGACGTGAAGGTTAGTTGACATTCTAAAGCTTGAATAATGGAAATGTTATGAATTTCTTGATGTCTCTATTTTACCTTTATTTTAGTTATAGTCACTGCATTCTTTGTTGTCTTAATGTATATGCCACCCCTCAATAGGTTTTAGTAAATGATATCTCATTTATCCAAGGGAGGTTAGAGTCTCACGAAAGAATCCCTTCCCGAAATGTACAAGGTGTTGTATAATTCCCCTCGTCTCTGTCGTGGTCTCAACCGGTTGTACAGTGTTGAAATAAAGACCTCTGTGATTCTGGCATGCTAAGATAAATCTTCAATACCAACAAAGCCCCTTTACATTTCTCAAATGATATTTGTCATCTTCGCTATCCCTATGACTTGAAACCAGTGGCCAGGGTTTTCTATATCAATCATTGAATTAATAATATATCCCCTGTAAATTGTTACTGGTGGGTCTATAACTAAACTATCAAGTATCGTTTGGCCCATGTGGAAAGAAATAAGTTTATGACGTCTAAGCACAACATGCTTGTCCTTTTTTAAAAGGTCGTCGAAGCTCGACAATTAGATATGCTTCTGGTATAAAAGAAATTCTTAAGGTTTATAACACTCAAATTAATATACACCATCCAAGTATGAAGGGACTTAGTATAGTTTCTCTCGCTATTCATTATTTATGACTACTGTGTAAAGTTTTCCTTGTATTGCTTTAAATCATTTTTCTCTTCAATTGATACACAACACTAATGATGGGCCCTGTTTGATGTGAGGGTACCCATTAGTGAGTTGTTGCCCCATCCATCCTCGGCCCTGAACGACTATCCAGCCGGAAAAAACAAGGAAAGGTCATGCGAGCCAGGGTCTGAAGTTAAGTAATGTCTTGGCATGATGTGTTAAATAGACAATTATCATTCTATTTTTGCTTCTTCAAGTTTCATTAAATATGATTTTCTAATCTTCATATGGTGAATCTTCTAGGATTTTTCGTCTACGTAATGATCTCAGATGTTCGTCCCCGTACTCGACGCAAAAGGTATTCGAGTTTCCTTCTGTACCCTTCTAGAATTCGAACAGTCACAGTTACCAAATTTAAAAGAGGTCATTCAAAATCGATTTCCTCAGATTCCTATCATGTTTTGAAAAAGGGGAAGAATTACCAAAAGTAACTTGGGGTTTGGGCCCGATTGTTATAGTATGAATTTTGCAATGATTTTTCTACAGGATTATCCTGTTCGTTAGAGTAATTAAATTATTGTTAATCAATTACTTCTTAGGTCTCATTCTGCCCTAAACTTTAATTACCAGGGTTATCGTTTCGATGACAGACCCTGTTTCAAACGTTGAATTTTGGATCGACTTATGCTAGATCTATAATACTATATCATTTTATCTCATTTCAGCATTCCTTATGTTTATTTCCGATGTGTTTTAATCTGCAATTGCAATAGTTAGATTGGATCCAACATGAGTAGATATAATGGTCTAAGTAAAGTTACAATTCTGTGTTTTACTTCCGAAACAATATTTATATACTTGTACATTCTTCGTTGTTTAGGCTAAAAGGGTTGGTAGGTGTTTGAAATCACATGTTGTATGTACAGAACTGTATGGTTGTAATTTCTTATTCTATATCATCCATTGCCATGAATACCGAGTGGAGAGTTTCACATGTATACTCATAGTTAATAAATTTATCAATTACTTTATACAGTTTGTATTTCTTCAGTTGAGTCCCTTTATTTTGTGTGAAAGGAAAACATAAGGATTAGAAAGTTCTGCCAGCATGGGATTTATACTCTTTAATAATTATCTTCGAAATCTACTTCTACATTATCTTATAATAGAACAGTGACTTAATTATATCATTGTAGTAAGATATAAGGAGTTCCAGAGTCTTCGATTCAGTTATTTCTTATACGAGAGGTAGTTTATTTCTTATTGGTAGAATTTGTGTGTTCAAATACTATGATAGAAAATATTTGTATAATTGAGGTTTCTATTGCCATCATTAAATCTTCTTTAATAAATCTATACACATTACTAACCGCAATTCTATCTATGTGCACTATATATGTATATATGTATAGATTTGCTCAACCCAAATACTCATAGATAGATCTGTCTAATATTTCGATTACAAAAATAATATTCACTTATAGATAAAATTCTTTCAAGTTCGCTTGTACATAGATAACTCTGCTTATAATTTTAATTCAGGAGGATCCATCCCCATAATTTACTCCTTGATTATAAAAATTCCTACAACGATCATATGTCATCTATAGAAGCTATTTCAACTTAGTACAAACAAATACATTATATCAGATACACAAAATCATTCAGAACAAAAAGGAGAAGATTAACATATCTGAACCAGTTCGTGGGAAGACAAAGGGAACAACCACGTTCCTCCCAAACGTAGAATAGGACAACCAAATTACTTGTTTGATTCACCCCCTAGCCTGACCATGAGTCCATGAGGACAAACTTGAAATCTCCTCTTCAACAATGTTTCCTCTATCTGTAGTCCTCTCCTTGCCTCACACTCAATATTCAGTGTTCATAACATCAAGTATATAGTAATTCCATTCCTCGCATACTAGGCAGCTTCCTGCCTCGTCACATATGCTATATATCAAAAAAATCCTTGGGAATTTTCACAGCTTTCAAAATCCCTGATTTTCAGGGGCTACCAATGGCCAAAGCCCTGATTTTCCACTTCTAACAATCAACCCAGAGGTAGTTCCAACATGTTCCCCACTCATGGAGTCATGGTCAGCTGAATTTAACATGGTTGTTCCATTTGTCCTCCTACAATAAATAAAACAATATTCTATTTACATACAAGTGTTATAGTCAAATAGTTAGTTGGGTCAAATCAGGTCTCTGCCCAACATTCATAATAATTAATTACAATTTATCAAATTCAAAATTCAAAATTTCCATAAATGGCAAAAATTTTCCAAATTTGAATTTACCAAATTTGAATTTACCAAAAAGGGAAATGATTCTCTAACAATTTTCGAATTTCAAAAATACTTATTTTTTGGGGATGTCACGTGAAGCTTCTGATGGGGTCCTGTAAGGCATTCTTTCTGCAAGTGGAACCAAACTTTGTCACCCACCTGAAACTTATGTGGCACTAGATGTTGACCATGGCGTTGCTTGTACTTATCATTGGACTTTTGTAGGATATCCTGAACCTGTTGGCATATGTGCTGGATTTGCTTAATGAACCGGGTGGCTTTGTTAGCTTCAGTTGGATCATGAGATGAGTCGGTCGAGGTGACTACAAGGGGAATTGCAACATCTATGGGACCCAATGGTTGGAATCCCAACCCCACCTAAAAGGGGTTGTGGCTGGTTGAGCTATGAAGGGCTTGGTTTTAGCTATGGTGGACATAGGGACAATGATGATTTTAAGGATGGAAATTTATTTTTAAATGTAGAAACCTTGGCGAATATTACTCATCCTTCATATGCCAACTATAAATGTTTGGTGATATTTTTGTAAAAATATTCATATTCCTAAGGATTCTATATATTTTTTATAAAAGTTTGGCGATTTTTAAGGTAAAATAATTTTATCCTATAGAATTTCGGCAAATCATTTTTAAAATAGCGGATTTCTTTTTTGGAAAAACCATGGAAAATTAGCCCATGAGCGAAATTTAGCCCCTAAAATCATCCCTACATAGGGAAGGCTATCATCCCATGTGTGAGGGTGATTTGAATTATACATGCAAAGGATATGCACAATCATTCGAGTTATGACCTCGGTTTGGCCATTTTTCTCGCAGTGGAAGATCATGGATTTGGTGAGCTTGATGTCCAACAGTGACCAGAGGCTCGACCAGAATGTGCTGAGAAATCGACTATCCCGATCTAAGACAATGGTTTGTGGGATTCCAAAATGTACATAGACTCGTTCAAAGAAGAGCTTGGCAGTGGCCTTTGTTGTGATGCTTTTATTGCACACAACCATAATATCCATCTTAGAAAAGTGATCAACAACCACAAAAAAACAGTCATTTCCCCGCTTGGTGGACGAGAGGCCTAATATGTAGTCCATTGAGATGGATTCCCCTGGCTTGTCAAGAGTAGGAAGAGGGGTGTACAGGCCATGTTTCTTAGTGGTCGATTTGCGAATAGCACAGACAGTGCAAGACCTGATATACTTGTTGACCTCCTGTCAAAGTTTTGGCTAGTAGAAATGTTTCTGTAGCATGGCCACTACCTTTTTGACGCTGAAGTGTCCTGCCACCCGACTATAGTGGGCTTCCCAGATCAGCTTCGCTCGCTCACTTGATGGAACATAGATATGGCCTAGATGACACAACAACCCATCCTAAAGATGGAAATTATTGACAACTACATTTGCACCCAACATTTGGTAGGTGGTGGAAAAGTCCGGGTCCATCTCATAGAGTTGGGGCCATCTAGAGGTCTCATGGTCACAAGATTCTAGCACTGTAGTGAGTTTCGCAACTAGAAGTCTACTGAGGCAATCAATGACACGATTAGTGCTTCCTATTTTATAATTGATGTTGAGGTGGAATTGTTGCAAGTAAGTGGACCACTTTTGATGGCGGTCATTCTGCAATTTTCCTTGTGTCTGCATGAACTAAAGTGGCTTATGATCAGTGTGGATGATTGTCTCCTTCCCAAGAATGTAATGTCTCCATTGGCAGTAGTATTCCATAATGGAGTACATTTATTTGTCATAAGTAGGGTACTTATGAACAACATCTGATAGTGTCTCACTATGATAGGCCATGGGGTGGTCATTCTGAGTAAGAACGACACCCACAACATAGTCTGAAGCATTTGTCTCAATCTAAAAGGGTTGTCACAGGTCTGGTAGTGAAAGTATTTGGGTTGAGCACAAGTGTTGGTTCAAATCATCGAATGCTTGTTGTTGGGACCAGCCCCACGCAACTTTCATCTTACCACCACCCTTGGTTATTTGGCTGAGGGCCCATGCAATATGGGAGAATCCCAACACGAACCTATGGTAGAAATTGGCAAGGCCGAAGAAGCTCTGAAGCTCAGTGAGTGTGGTTGGGGATGGCTAGTCATGGATGACTTGGATCTTGGATGGATCCACATGTATGCCATGCTGATCAATGATGTAGCCTAGGTAATGGACCCTGTCCATGCCGAAGGATCATTTTTCCAAGTTGGCATATAGCTTGTGCTGTCACCGGGTGTGCGGAACCTGTTGAATATGTTGCAAGTGTTCGACCCAAGTCTTGATGTAAATGAGAATTTCATCTAGATACACCACTACAAAAGTATTGGTGAATGGTCACAGTATATCATCCATCATCCTCATGAAAGTGGTTGGAGCATTTTTCAAACCAAAGGGCTTGACCAACCATTCAAAAAGGCCTTCCTTTGACTTGAAGGCGGTCTTCCATACATCTATTTGTTCTATTAGGACCTGGTGGTAGCCAGACTTCAGATCAATATTACTGAAGTTTTTGGCCCGTGTGAGTTGATCAAGGAGGTCATCGATTCGAAAAATTGAGTACCGATTTCTGACTGTGATTTTATTCATAGCTCGGTAATCAATGTAAATTTGTCAGGTTTCATCTTTCTTCTGTACCAACATGATTGGGATCCCGCAAGGTGATGATTTGGGATGGATGTGCCCCTTGTGGATCAGTTCTTCAATATATTGCTTGATCTCCTCATTCTCCAACAGAGAGCGGTGATAGAGTGGCCCATTGGGAAGCGGTGCATCGGGGGTCAGATCGATGTGGTGCTTGACCTGACAGTGCAGATGTACCTCGATAGGTGAGGAGAAGATATCTTAGTATTATTCCATGACCTTATCTACTTGCTTCTGCTGTGTGGAGAGGTCAGTCACAGAGACCCTGGATGTGGTTTTGATCTTTCTCTTATTCTGAGAGAGAATCACGAAAAAGACAAACTTCCCCATCTGAGAGATGACCTTCTTGCATTTATTAGCAAACATCAAGGAAATAACACTAGGTGGTACTGCCTCAGGTATCCTATACAATTTCCTATTCAAAGTAATAATAACAATATGAGGCCTAGACTCATATATAGCATGGCATTTACATAAATAAGGTTGGCCCAAAATTACATCACAAACTTTGAGAGGAGAAACATCACACAATACCTTGTCTTTGAAGGGCTTCATGTCATACGAAATTCGACACTATTGGCTGATGCAAAGATCGTTTCCTTGGAGGAGCCATCTAATGGTGTAGGGTTGTGGGTGTGGCATTGTCAGGAGGGTTAGACACTTGACAATCCCTATTGAGATGAGGTTCTTCTAGCTACCACTATCAACGATGAAGTGTAGCGGGATGACGTTTACCCACATCTGTGAATGGAAGAGGTGCTCTCCTTCTTCTGGCTCATCTAGTTCTCTAGGCTTGAGCTTGGTGGTAGAAATGGTGGCACTAGGTTCCACGTCAATGATCCATATTCCCCTTTCTATATCTGGATCAGAGTCAAAACCCGCATCTGATTCATAGGCTTTCACTTCGGCCACTAGCGACTTCTTTGAGCGACAGTCAACATTGTTATGCCAAGGGTTCTTATGGAAGTCGCACCACTTTCCTGTATCTTTCTTTGTCTTTCTAGTGCCCTTCTTTTCTTGTAGCTTGGACTGGTTGTCCTGATACTATCCATATTTTCTTAGTCCTTTCTTCTGTGGGTTGGGGCCGCCCTTTATTGGCTTTTGTAGTGAGGGGTTCCCAGGCCCAAATTGTTGTGTCTTTTGTTTGAGCTTCTGCTTGATTTTGACAACATATCGATAGGTCGCGCCCAAGGATGGGATGTCCAGAAATTACATTTCGGTATGGATGTATCTATGAAGAGAACCACGATACTTGAGAACCATATGTTACTCCAAATATTTTATACCCAGCTTGGTGCGCAAGGTATCAAAGATATTTGTGACATCTGACACTGCTTGGTCTCTTTCTTGCCACAGTGTGGTCCATTTGGTATACAAGTCGTCATAACTTCCGACATGGTAGTATTTTTCCTTAATAACATACCTAAAGGATTCCCAGGTGTTCATGACTGTAAATAGTGAGGGTTCCTCTATTTCCTTTTGCTCACAGAAAGTTTCCCACCAATCTTTGAGATGGGGAACGACTTTGAGGAGCACAAAAGTAATATTTTCTCTATTCGAAAAGTTATGGACAGAAAAATACCCTTCTAGTAGATTCAACCACTTGTCTACAACATCTTCGTCTATCTGACCTTCAAATATAGAATTATCAAATTTTATTTGTACCTTGAATGGGGCGACGTCTCCGCTTGAAGAAGATGTGTCGCCTATTGGTAGCCGCTGAAGGATTTGCGCGAAACTATCCATCATATCGTTCCTATGTTACGTGAGGGATTCCTCAATCAAAAGTTTGAAAGGATCTCCTATCCCATCATATTTATTTTCTCCTGCCATGAGAGGTCTCTTGGGCATGCGAGAGGTTTTTTCCTCAAGAGAAACAAGCTCAAGACCCAACTCTTTGTACTCCGACCTCATTGGGGACATGCATTAAGACGACAAGGAGCAGACCGCTCTGATACCACTGATATAGATTTTATGAGCATAATGAAATGACTAAATATTATTAAAAGGTGCTCAACAAAAAATAACATAGATACAGTAAAATTGGTTTTCTATTCAATAAGGAAATAAGTTGAAACAGTAAAATGCAGCGGAAACAAGCTTCCTAGAATGGTGGTGTCTTATCTCCGAGAAGAGATGTGACGATTGCACTCATTCGTAAGAAGATGATTACAATGAGTCTCTAAAGGTATTTTTACAATAAATAGGAATTCCAAAAACCATATACATCCAAAAACCTAATCCTAGGAGATGAAGCGCCAAAAGTCACGTGGGCCTCGTTTGGGTAAGTTAGTACATCAACTTCCTGGGATCGTAACTTTTGCATACGATCTCCGTTTTAGGCGTATGATAGCCCATTGGAAAGGTATCATTGAGGAGATTAATTTTGGGGTAAACATAAAATAAAATTATATATTTATCCCCATTTTCCTAAAATAGCATCATTTAGGGCCTCAAAACGGCTCTGGAAGTGAAAAACTGCTAAAAATAGTAAATTACCAAAATTGCCATAAAATTGTTTTGAGCCAGTTGGAAAAGGTGGGTGGCCACCAATATCCACCTAGATCAATATTATTCTGGGGGGGAACTCCAAGTTGGGGTACAACCCCAATTTGGGGGAAACAACCCAGTTTACAGGAAATCTATGCCTGGATCACAAACCCAACCTTGGAATTTCCCTTTCCAAGGAAATCAACAACTTCCTGGGGGAAAATCTACTCAAGCAAATTATTTTGTACCCTTTTATCCCAGGAAACCTTTTCCAAGAACTGTGAATCCTACCTGGGGTCAAGCTTTTCAATCCAATGCCCGTTTTCAAGGTGGCATGTCAAATCAACATGCTAATGTCGACTAGTTGACTCAAAATCCTCCTCAGTCGAATTTGACTGGACCATATAACTATTTGAAAATGACTTATGGTCCTACTGGTATATCTATGATATTACCTCCCCAAATGTATCAGTTTCCTCAAGTTAACAGACAATTTTCATTTCTAGCTACTTTGTATTTACTAGATTTGCCTAGAATTCTAAATGATCTTATCTTAGATTCTCCTTTTTGGTCGGTTATACCTGCCAAATTACCGCTGGATATTCCAAATTTTGATGGTCGCTCAGGGAAAGATCCAAAAAATCATGCCATGACTTTTCATCTTTGGTTTTCATCCAACTCCTTGATAGATGACCCCATACGACTACGTCTTTTCCAATGCACTCTTACGGGTTCGGTTTCCAAATCATACATCAAATTGTCGAGGGGTTTTTTCAATACCTTAGCCATGGATTTATTGACACATTACCAACTTTTGATACGATATGAGACATGAACAAAATTTTTAAGTTCATTTAAACAATCCCCTTTTACCCACATCTCAGATCATATTCATGAGTGGAGGAGGATATGGCGACTAATAAAATTTCCTCTTCCTCATCAATTATTGGTTGAGTGGTTCACAAAATCGCTCATTGGTCCTGTTTCTCATGATTTTTCCATGGGGGGTGTCTTCACTGAAGAACAAACAATCAATCGTGCCCAATATTTGGATCTCATTTATTCTCAAACAGTCACATTGTATGACTTGATCCTTGACGCTCCCCGCCCATCTACAAATCAAGCCCCAATGCTTCTAGTAGCATCTCATGCTACTGATGGTGTGATTGGAAATTTTCATACAGAGACTCAGAAAAAACAAGTCATTCATTCCAATCCCAAACCTATTACTACCAATGTACAAAATGATACTCCTCCTACTGCCTCTCCTGGTAAAACCTCTGAAGTAAATACGATCGAGTCTATGAATACCAAAAAATATCAAAATAAGAAGAAAGGGAAGGGTAAGAATAAACATGATAAAACTAATGATCAACAAGAGGATAAACCAAAAACTCAATCTACTTATGATAAAGAAAATATAAAACCTCGTTATCCTTGTCTTATTTGTGGCGAGGACCATTACAGGAAAGATTGTTCGAGACATGCAGAGGTCACTCGATTCCTTTAGGGAAATGGGACTCCCCTATGTCTGTTGTCTTGTCACAACCTTTTCCTTCTCAGCAACATGCCCAACTGGTTATTCATGACCAAACTTCTCCCTCTACTAGTTCTTACGTGCTTATTTGCACTACTTCTAAGAAAGACGATGTTGCAGTCGCTACTCGAACCAAAGATTATATTCCTTCTAAAGAGATGGTTGATGATCAACCTCCTACATCGGCTCCAAATCCCAATGGTACTCTTCATATCGAATGACCTAATCCTAATACAAAAATCCATCTGCGTCCCAAAGGCGTTGTCTGTAAGTCGTCATTTAACCCACATGCACGTGCAACTCAAAACTATAGTATTGTAGATCCTTCACATACACCATCTACGATGTCTTATCTCGAGGTCCTTCAAATTTTTCCTACTCAACGGAAGAAAATGTTAAAGGCTATTGGTGGAATCGATCCTAATGATATGAATTTGATAATTTTTTACTTGGAGGATCACATCCCATGACTCCCTCATCAATTAGCTTTTCAAATACAAGTAATTGTGGAAACAGAGAATATTTGTCGAACAATTGTTGATGAAGGGGCTTCGACTTGTGTAATATCCGTCACCTGTTAGAAGGCCATTGGCTCTCCTGACCTTAGTGAATCACATAACACGTTAAAATGTTTTAATGGTACAAGATATAAATCTTATGGTGTACTTCCTGCATTATATATTGTGTTAGAAGGAAAATCGGTTACTGTTGAGGTTGAGGTGTTTGATGCACCTGTCAATTACAACCTCTTACTTGGTCGTAGTTGGATTGATGTTATGCGAGTTGTAGTTTCTACTATTTTCCATGTGATACGTTTCTCTCACCAAGGAAAAGTTTTTATAGTAGATCAAATCGCCTTATTTAGTTCCGATTCGTGCACTAGTAATGTTCCTTTCATAGAAAAAACACCTCTCGGTTACGAGAATGTTGGTGTAAGTCTTTTTAAAGGTTCATCGTTAATGGGGAATTTCCCCATTCTACCACATGATGTTTCTCCTCCTCTTGTCACTTCTATTAACATGATTTCGACCAGTGTTGGCGAAATCCTTGAGTCATATGACCCTTGGATAGTACCTAGCTTGAAATACTGTCATCATTATGGCAACCAAATGCCATTAATTCTGGTCGAATTGGATTATCACACTATTCAATTGAGATATCCCTCCTCTCACTCTCCCTTTGATACATCTCCTGATCTATTTCACACGGTATTTCAAACTAATGAAAAAATCATGGGCATTATGTATGTGGAAGACACACCATGGGATGATGGATATCATCGTTCTATCCTCTTCCTCGAACCTGAGACTATCGAGAGTTACCAATGGATTTTGCACTCGTCCGTAATTATTAATCTCCCTCTAGTTTTCGAACCCACATGTGATGTTTTGTAAGAACGATACTTGAGAAATATTTCACCAACCATCCCTTTGGATATTTCGATCAAGCCTCGAATTGTGGAAAATGTTCACATAGGTGTCTGATGTTCTCCCGATGAGATTTAAACTTACAAGGCCCTTTTCCAAGAATTTTGTGATGTATTTTCTTGGAGTTACGAAAAAATGCTTGGAATTGACCCAGATATCCTTGTACATGAAACCAAGACATACCCTGACGCTAAGCCCATTCGACAACGTCTTTGCCAGTTCATCCACAAAAAGTCATCGTGATCAAGCTTGAAGTTGAAAAACTTCTTAAATCTAGTTTTATCTACCCTGCAGAATTAACTAATTGGGTTTCCAATCTTGTTCCGTTCACGAAGAAACAAAGAATGATCTATGTGTGTGTTAATTATAGGGATATTAATAAGGCTTGTCCTAAATATAATTATCCAACCCCTTTCACCGACCAGATTGTTGATGACTGTACCGATAGAAAAATCTTCTCTCTGATGGAAGGATTTTTCGTCTATAATCAGATAAATATTTTACTCGTGGATCAACACAAAACCTCCTTTATTTGTCCTTGGGGTACCTTTGTGTACTGTAAAATCCATTTCGGTCTCAAGAATGTTGGTGCAACTTTTCAAAGAGCTATGTCTTATGCCTTTCACGATATTAATCATATTGTGAAACCATATCTTGATGATTTATCGGCGCATTACATGCATCGTCAAGATCACCCGACACACTTATGAGTTATTTTCCTCCGATGTCGGTATTACCGTATACGATTAAATCTTCATAAATGTGTTTTTTGTGTGGATTCTGGGTGACTTCTAGTCTTTATCGTCTCCACGCATGGGATCAGAGTTGATTCGCTGAAGCTTGAAGAAATCATCAATTTGCCTCATTATGGCATTGGTAACGTCGAGGCAGCTCATCTACGGTAATGTCAGGGATGTCCATAGTCAATGCCTCAAGGTTATTATCGATCTCCTCGAGATCCTCAACAGCTACTCGGTCTTGACCTGCTACTATACCTTCCTCCCCACGTCTCTGGATTGGAGATGAACTCGAAGGTCTGAAAGGTGCCACATCTACATTTGAGAACATTCGATTAGTCTCGGATACATAACATAAAAATTTAATAATTAAAATGCTAAAAAGAAATATCTAATGAAATTTTTTATTTTAGCCATGTCTCCCCAATTTGTACCATCAGGTAGTGCTAAATCTTGATCACCACAGAAATCAACGCCAACATAAGCATAATCATCGATCATAATGAACTAATCTTTCAGCCATTAGAAGAAGATAGGCCCATATGTAATAGTTGGGATGCTACCATGGCATGCCATCAAGTCAACCCACCTCTTAATGCGAGGATCCTATGGAGTAGGCACACCCCAATCCACATTCTGAAGATGCAAAATTGGGACCCTTTCTAGGAAAAATGACACCAAAATTGACCCATACCCAATTTTTTTTAACTGACCAGTGTTTCACTTTGTCAACTATTTTTTCATATTCTTGAAGAGGCCCTCACACCAGTTGAATACTCGAGGTTCCATGCACTCAATGACATACTAAAATTGATTTTTCAAGGCCATGTGTGGAGCTTCACTTCTTGCCACATGGGTAATGGTGAAGATTATTGTCCTCAAAGATAAGTCGAGGACATTTTTTATGGGAACCTTCCCAGTATTTTTCTCCATACCGACCGAGCAGTGTTGCGCGACATAGTGGTCCATTGACTCACCTCCTCCCCTACGTCCTAATAATGACACTCGATACCAATGAAGAGACAAACCAATCAATAAATAGATATCGTCAATCTCCAAAGTGAGGTTATGTACCCCAACATGGAAAAAAAATTCATTCACGTCCCACATTCGGACTAAGTTCTCTAATAGAACTAATTGGGCCCTCATGCCCTGCACTTTGAATAATTTAGGAAAGTTGTACTCTTGGACTACCATAACTGTCTTGGGGTCATTTCCCACAATAAAATATTCCTCTTCATGTTCTCTTTCCCGCCATTCTAGCATTGTGTACTGTGGAAAATCTGCCAAAGAACATTTAAACATGAGTTAGTTCATGGAAAATCTAAATTTGTCGGCTTCCCTAGTTCATTTGGTATTTTTTATTTTTTGAGTTTCAATCATCACACGATGAAGGTTTAGTATAGTGATACATTGTCATAGTTCATCCCTTTAACCCTTGTGATGATCCCATATCGTCGTAGTTCCTGATATAGAGAACCTGTGACAATTTGGAGGCGCATTCCCCTTTGAGAATTTGTCCATAAAACTCATAAATCACCATAAAAGTTGAATAGATTTGCTATAACAAGACAGAGAAAAGGGAGATCACCAACCTCATGGATACGGATCAAATAATCATCCATGAATCGCATCGGAATAGTCACTTGAAAAAAGGTAAAAACGGGGGTTATAACACTAGTTTTGGTGAATTACAAGTGGAATGGTAAAAAATAATTTAGTTTTGACCTATTTAAACCCATTTTACCATTTTTTTACCTACATTAAGTTATTTTTCATCTATATTAACCCTAATGAATATTTCAAAGTGTTAATGTTACAGGATATAGGTTGAGCAATTGGACATTTTGGCTTGGATCAAACATTTTATCATTTTTTACGTGTTTTTTGAAGATCATTTGATGTAAATATGCTTTTAATTTTTTTCAGTAAAAACCATCGAGCATAATATTTATTCTTTCTCATGGTCATAAATCTATGAGAATGTAACCGAGTAAACTTTTATCACTTTTTCGGACTTGTGAAGGTTATACGAAAAAGGAACCCCCCATGATTCCTCTTTAATCTCTTTTTAAACTCCCTAAACATGAATTTTTTTTCGAGCGATCTTGTTCTTTTCACTCTTGTTAAAGTATTTGAATAAATATTCTGTTGAGCGGTAGATTATCTCTTTTTCGGTCTCATCTGACTACTTTACGAAAAAAGACATTTTGGAGTTTTATTTAAGTGTTTTTCAGACTCTCTAAATATGAAAAACCCTTGAGTTTTCTTTCCTTGGACTCGTAAAACAAACATCAAAAGACCCATATGGGACCAAACCACTCCTTCCTAAGGTTCATTAAAATACTCCAAGGGACTCATCCAAATGATGAGCTTATAGTTCAAGAATATGTTATCCTCCTTAAGCTTGTGTACAAATAAAGAGGTAATCGCTAGAAATGGCAAGGGAAAATTGGGAAAGAAATATATATTTGTATATGTGTTAGTGGCAATATGTATCTCTTGAACATGACACCCCTTTTCACTGTTGTGTCTAGGTTGGGAAATCCATTTATCTCTCGTTTTATCATCCGCAAGTCCGTATATTGGTCCTCCTTGAGTCAATGACGCCAAAACAATTGACGTGTCATTTATATTTTCAAGAGAAGGTCAACCAAGGTGAGCCTTCTATTGAGTCGTCCATCTGCAGTCCTCAAACTCTTACCATCTTGGCCTTCCCTGAGTTAGTCCTGAATCACTTTTTTCTCTGATCTACTTCAAATATGTTACATGTTTCGTGTCATTGATGGGAGATACATCAAGGCCCTCCTGTGACGAGTCTTTTCCTGTCGACTTCAACTTATTATCCAGGAATTAGACTTAGAAATGTTTTAGTACCTTGGAGCCTGCATGCCTCAATGGAAGGTTTCTTGATTTTCGATAGTGGGTTTACATCATTGGCCCCTGATTGGAAAATTCCATCAAGTGTTCGACTTCAACTCATCAATTCACATTTGTTGGATTGTACTAGAGTGCCTTGGGCATCATTGACATTAATAATGATTTCCCTCCCACTTGTTAACGATATTCATTAATGACTAGTAATCAAGTGGTTTCTACCATGTTCAACTTCAACACCTGTAATCCCATGGATAGATTTGTACTTCGGGATGATGGAAATGAAGAACCTAGATATCGTCACATGGATCTAGGTTTCAATGGAGTATTCATGAGTTTTTACTGACACATAGATCCACCCTGTATTTATCGTGGCTATGTTCAAATTTGAGTCTTTATTAGCATGGATCCACAACATATTTCTCGTGGCTATGTTGAATCATAATGAAGTGGATCCACAGTGTATTATTGG
The DNA here is from genome assembly GCA_010110895.2 of Picea sitchensis. NCBI lineage: Eukaryota > Viridiplantae > Streptophyta > Pinopsida > Pinales > Pinaceae > Picea > Picea sitchensis. The sequence goes on from SNQJ01S0059357.1 coordinate 21,028, forward strand.
TGGCCATGATTCACTTGACACTTATGTTTAGGGTCACTTGTATTCTGAGTATGGGAATGCCAACCTCAGTAATGGTATATTATTATGCTGGTGCTTGTTTATTGACAGGTTTTTGACTTATGTGCTCCTTGTTCTCGACACACACACTTTACAAAGTATTTCAGTTGTCACCCATTTCCAACTTCATACTTTGGGGAGCATTCTGTTACACATTATTTTCATCACCCTCATGAGAATTGATGATATGTGTATCACCTATTAGAAGAAAGATAATTTTCCTTATTTCTTGAAGGATATTGAAGAAATAAGACTTTCCTTGAGAGATAGAATAATATTTTCCTTATCGTTACAGGATGAACCATAGTCGATTGCGACATCATTGAAGTTTTCTTAGTGTTAAGGGTGTGACGATGTTTAAATGAAGGAAAAAGAGGAATTTCTCGAAGGTTCTAGAATAGAATTTTCAAAAGGATGAAGTGGCTTCCAATCGGTTTGGATCTCACCTGCTTCTTTAATTTAGTGGGATCATCCTAATCCCTTCATCCCTTCCCCTTCACTCTATATAAGGAGGGATCTCTCATGAGAAGAGTTAGGCTCGCTTGTGTATAAAGAATTTTTTTGAAGATTGTGCTTGTGATAGCTTTTCTTTAGCTCTCCAAGTCAGTTTGTGTATACTCTTCATCCAAATCATTGGAGCAAAGGTGTGTGTGTGTGTGTGTGTTGAGGAAAAGGGACATCGGAAGGGACCTTGCAACATCAAGGAACATGTGGTATTGTCCACTTTCATCAATATAATACAGTGACTTTGTGCTGAACAAAAAACTACTGACTTTGTGCTCAACAAAAAACTACTTCATTTGTGCAAAAACATTCTAAGATAAACACACACTGGTACATGAGGCATTACACATGGATCAAGTGCATTACAAGACCCTTCACTATCATAGTCAAGTAACCACTCCATTCAATATTGGAAACAAAGTGTGCCTACATATATAGAATCTATGTTTCATAGAAAAGAAGCATTACAAACTCCATAGGATTCGTTATGACCCATAAACAAACCTAAAGTAGGTATGTGTCAATGCCTTCCCGCCGGATTTGTCTACATAGTTGGAAATTTAACTTGTCATCAATGTCATTGAACACAGGTTATATGAACCATCCCTTATTGAACAAGGATACACATATCTCCCACCTTATGCAAAATGTGTAATATTTTTAATACCCACTAAATCAAGATACTTTGTTGGAGCCACACATTCTAGTGGTAGTGCCCTACTTCCAGATACTTGTTTGAGATTCAAGGAAGACTCCCCACTAGGTCTAAGTATCTCATGGAGGATGAGTTTAGAAACTATTCCTCATATTAAACTACATGTGGGTACCTTATTTCTCAAACATGGAGGATTTGATACATGGAACAAAGACGTTTCAGATTTATGGGCACTTTAATAATTAAGTTCTAGGGTTTCAATCCTTTTGCAAAAGAGATTCAATGAACGATGGATATGATAAGCATCTTAATAGTAATTGTTATGTTTATTACAATGTATTACATGTTGTTATCTTGGACTATTAAATTTTATCAAATTTTATTTGTATTGGAAATGCACTAAGGGTAAAATCATGAAGATGGGTAACACTTTTGCTTGTTTTATGAAAAAAACAAACTGTATTTTCGCAAGTTCTTCAACTTCCGACATACAAAAGTATTTTTTATTTATTTAGAATTTCACTTTACAGTAAAAACAAAACTTGTGAAGAATTTTGTTATCTTTCCAATGACTATTTTTGAATTTTTTTTTATCAATATTTGATATGTCAATTTGACAATTGTTTAACAATATGTTCCTTAAACATGAAATGAATGATAATGAGTTATTGTTTTCCACAAAAATGTATCTATTATTAAACTTATGTTTTTAGGAAAAAATATACTGCAACAATCTACAGAGACTCTATTTTATTATGACTATAATTTTGAATCTAACGGATGAATATTATAATTTCTAGAATTTTTTGAAGTTGACCAAGTTCAAAACATTCCAGATTAAAAACACATGTTTTTCTACACCTTGTATATATCCTAATTTTTACTTAAAAGTAAAATCTAAAAATACCCTTTTGAAGAGAACCGTTTAAGGGTTATGAATATAAAATTTCCATAATTTTCCACGGTGTATTTTCAGAGATATGGATTTTTCATTTCACCGAATCTTAATCTCACCTAAAAATATTATGCAGTGATATTTTTATAAAATTAAATAAAATTAGATAAAAACAATGAAAATGAAAACAAGTTATACCCAATGAAAGTAGATTCAATTTTTAAAATGTTGGTATCAATTTTGAAGCTAAATTCTGTGTATTTATAGGAGTCCGCTACCTCCAAAGATGAAGTAAGATGGAGAGAATTTGCAGTTTCCTGCAAACAATCCCATTTTCAGGTTTTTGGTCGAAATATTCTTTCGGCCGAAACCTAGTTTTTAACAGAATCCGTTAAAAATAAACATTTCAGTTGAAAAGTCTTTCGGTTGAAATATGCTTACCACAGGAAACTAATTCATCCGAAAAACATTGTACATGAATTTCGAGGGTGTCGTTAAATTTGACGTGCAAATTTTCGGCCGAAAAAATTCCTAGCAACATTTTTTTGGCCGAAAAATTACCACTAGAAATTTTGGAGACCCAATTTTGGAGACCCAACTTCATGATTTGAAATACATTTCCTTATTATAAACAAAATTCAAAAGGAAAGTCTTTTTTATTGCAAAAATGGATTAAGTGTCCTCAAAAACCCCTATTACATCTAGATTGTGCAATATTCACAATTTATATATGAAATTCTTATAAATTTCTATCCAAATTATAAACAAAAATAACAAAAATGATAGAAAAAAATATAGAAAAAATCCATATCATTACATATGTAGAATACTCAAAATTTAAATCCATATTAACAAATACCAAGTTTCCACATTCATTATTATTACCTCCTCCCATTTCCATATGAAATGGAAGGCATTTTATTGTTTTGTACAAAATTTAAATCTACATTAACAAAGACGAAGTCCCCACTTTCCACATTCATGTATGCTCTGACATAGAATTATTTTAAAACAAACTTAAATCAACATGCATGGACACAAAAAGACAGAGTTTCCACATACAATGCATATTGTCAAACCTTTCCAAGGACATTGCCTCAAGTGGTTTTATCTACACAAATCTTTTAATTTACTAACTTGTATCTTCCGACAGTAATGAAATCTCTACATCATATTTTCTTCTTTTTTTTCTTACTTTCTTCATAGTCCAAATGATCTCTTTCAACATCCTAACATCCTTTTGCATGATCTAAAATATCTACTTTTTTTTTCCAGTAATGGTGTTGTAGATGAATCTCTCATATGGATAGGTGAGCCCTCCCATTCTATTAACATCCTATTGCATGATCTAAAATATCTACTTTTATTTTTCCAGTAATGGTGTTGTAGAGGAATTTCTCATATGGATAGGTGAGCCCTCCCACTAATCTAATAAAGATTAGAGATAGAGTGTGGATAGATCCCTATGGTATTTCACATTGGATATAACATTGGATCTAGGACTGTACATTCAATCTACACTATCTAGGATTGTACATTCAATCTACACTATCAAGATAGGAGGGTAAGACATACATTTTTCTTAGTGTTTGTCCTCGCGTGATTTTGATTGTTGTAGCCTTAATCCTTCAACCCAAATTCTGAAAATAATTATCCGCACATAAAAAAATAAAAAAACCTCCCTCAAACTTGTTTGGCATAAAAAGAATACATATGACAATTAAATCTAATCTACTTTTCTCAACCAAAGACATATATATCAATGTTTGCAAAGAAATCAAAATAATTCACAAACATTCAAGGGGAAAAACCAAAGATCTATATAAATAATCAAAGAAACTTGAAAGTACACCAATACATTGTTACCTTGAAACTATTGAGGTACCTTCTGGCTCCAATATCTTGAAATTTCCTTATCCCTCTCTCTCAAATGTCATTATACCAATACAGAAATATGAAGACTATAGAAGGAGTCTCTCTCTAGTTATATTATAGCTATATAAGGCTATCATCAATTGAGCTCCCTTTCCCCTTGATTTTCCCTCGTTTTATAGAATGATGGAGGAGGTTTTAGAGATAGGTTCAAAGGCCAAAATTTGATGAAAAATAGGTCATACACAATTTCCAAGGCTAGTGATAGATTATATCCATCTTATCCAGAGTTGATATCCTCACAAATCATCAAATATGGAAGGTTCTAGGCGTGGTCTCTTGTTGCATGAATGAAATAAGTGACTGGTCGCACCTTGCACAAAATAAACAAGTGATCGGTTACTCTTATAGCTAAGAAAAAAGAGACCATGCTAAAAAAAATAAAAAAATATGAGAATGGCATGTAATTATGAAAAAATGACATTGGTAGGTCCCATATGAGGCCTACTTTAAAAAATAGAGGCATAAAAAATTCCCCCTAATTTATGAGTTTGGAAGAGGAACGGATGGTTGAAATACGTTACTAAAGTACATGGCAGTGGAGTGGTATAAGGAAGGAGATTTTAAATCAAGGAACCAATAAGTACCTGCAAATATTTTTCAACCAATACATATTTATAGATCATCCCTAAGGTAGGCATACTCATGTTCAGATATAGGAAAAAAATGGCCACCAACACAATAGGTTTTGGATCCACGAAATGGTATTAAATACCATGGCCATGAAAAAGAACATGGTGGATCCATGTTCTCAAATAAATCATATCCATGAGCAAAACAAATGTGGATCTATGTCATTGTATACATCAAGAAGACATCCAACACCAATAAGAGTGTCCGTGTAGTCTTCAAAGTACTCATATAATAATTCTATACTCCATCACAACTTGGGAGGGGTGGCATAAATTAGTGAATACCCTTAGGCCGAAGGTCTTCAATCCAACCTGGTCAAGTTATGATTCTACAACATGTGAATAGATGAGTTAATGTAAAGCATGGTAGAAATTGTCTAAGTACTGGTCATTGAAGTATATCATTAACATATATTAAGTGATCCACCAATAATGAACATGGACCCAAATGTACCTAGTATAATCCAACGAGTGAAAATAAAGTAGATGTCATCAAAAACTCATAAAATCAATTGATCAAGAGTCAATTAGGTGAACCCACTGTCGATCACAGGGAAGCCTACCACTGAGGACTGCAAGTTTCAATGTACTTGTTATTTTCTATATCCACTTCAAAGATAAGATGTTGGTGTTGATAGAAAGAGATCCATTGACAGTGCCTTAATGTATCCCATAAATTAACAGAAAACTATAACCAATAGATTATGTGAAGAAATAGAATCAGCAAGTACAAGTCACAGAGGGATGGTTGATGTGAAAGGTCAACTATTCTAGAGAATAGTTGACTTAAGATTTACTTCCATTGAACATATAACATGAAATACTGATGACTTGGAAACACTAAATAAAGACCACCAATAATATAGTGCAAAAATGCAAGATGCGTTGAATCACACTCCATAATGACTGGAAAAGTAACTAGCCTAAGGAGTATACGATACATAATGATGGTACATATACTAGACAATCTATAACCTAAGAGAAAGATGCAAATAATTGCCATTTTCAAGGGTGTGAATGATGGATGAATGCCACTTTAGTGAATAGAGATCAATATAAGAGATAAAAAAAATAGATAAAAGTGTGCTCGATTGTGTCTTCTTCGTGGTTTTATGAGTATGAAAAAGAGTTATAAGTATGCTCGTTTGGAGGAAATGAGTGGCTAAATAGCATGAAACTATGTTCCAAGTGCATGGAATGGACCTATGCAAATAAAATACAGAAAAGTTACCTAGCAAGTAATGTCGAGTCATAGCAGTAGTTTTCTCTAGAGTTAAAGGTCACAAAATGGAGGTAAATTGATGCAAATGGAAAGAGGTCAAGAGTAATTGCATTAGCAGTAAGTGAGATAAAAGAAAACAACAAGGTAATAGTAGGCACTATTACATTAGCAACGATATGCATAGGAAACCATTAAGAAACATAAAAAATGATTGGAACCTCTTTGGGACATGGCCAAAAAATTATTTAGAGAGAAGAATGCAGCTCAATGTTTAGGTAGAAAGGGTCTAAATAAGGGTTCTTGGGCCTATAAATTATAGCATCATGGACACCAAATGGAAAGGAATCCTTCAAGTACATAATAATTATCTCTTTCCTTTAGCATTGCAATTAAAGGAAATATCGAATCAACTCGTTTGGCTCAACTATACTCATGTTTATAAGGAGCAAAAAAAGAGTGCAGATCATCTCTCAAAGGAAGGACTTCAACTACTCGAGATTTATGGTTCTTTGGAAGAAGTACAAGATGGCCATACAGTGGTCATCCATCAGTTTGCATTAAATGATTTCTAAACTTCTTTTCAACAACTTGTAACATGACAGTACTGGGGACTGTTAAGTCTACACTTTGTTTACATGATAGATCATATATACTTGAAATTATGAAGTTTGTCTATTTTTTTGGATGTAATATTGTAGGGAAAGATTATAAAGATATGAATTTCTAGATGATCCATTATGCACTATGCCTAGAGAACCTGAGTATTGAATTTTTGTTTATCTCAAATATAATACATTTTTTCTTTGATAGAAAAATGGTTTGCATAGTTGGCATATTGTGTCTCAAATCAAGACAATTACAACATGAGGGAAGGCTCTTACTTCCAAACATCAAACTATCTGTAGGATTTTATGTGAACTAAAATATGCACACTTTATGTATCACTAAAACATAAAGGAATTATGGATCACTAAAACATGCATGTGTTATGTATCACTACAACATGCACA
>SNQJ01S0059357.1:27944-49210 GCA_010110895.2 Picea sitchensis
TCCATGCTCTCAACAAACTAACCATCAAAGACAAATTTCCCATTCCTGTCATTGATGACCTCCTGGATGAATTGAGTGGCGCCCAATTCTTTACCAAACTTGATCTTTGCTTGGGCTATCACCAGATATGTATGAAAGAGGAAGACATTCCCAAGACAGACTTCCGCACTCATGAGGGCCACTGTGAGTTTTTGGTCATGCCCTTTGGCTTGTGTAACACCCCCTCCACCTTCCAGAGCCTCATGAACCATGTTTTCCGCCCTTTTCTCCATCATTTTGTCTTAGTTTTATTTGATGATATCCTCATCTATAGAAAAACCTAGACATACCATCTTACTCATGTGGATCAAGTTCTTCGCCTACTCTCTCAGCACCAACGTTTCCTGAAATAGTCTAAATGTGCTTTTGGTTCCTCAGAAGTAGAATACTTGGGTCATCTGGTGGGAAAGGATGGCATCAGGGTGGACCTGAAAAAAATTGAAGCTATGCAAGACTGGCCGCACCCAAAGACTCTCAAAAGCTTGCGTGGATTTTTGGGCCTAACAAGGTATTATCACAAGTTTGTTAAGAACTAAGGAAATATTGCAGTACCTCTCATGGCTCTCCTAAAAAAGAACTCTTTCACTTGGACTCCAACAACTGCTCAAGATTTTCAAACCTTGAAGACGACCATGTGCACCACTCTGGTTCTGGCTCTTCCTGATTTCACAAAGACCTTTGTGTTCGAATGTGATGCCTCAGGGAAAGGAATCGACGTTGTCCTTATGCAAGAGGGTCGACCTTTGGCCTTCACCAGCAAGAAATTGTCTGAAAGGAATCTAGGAAAACCCATTTATGAAAAGGAAATGTTGGCGATTCTGCATGTCGTTGAGTTGTGGCATCCTTATCTCTTGGGGCAACGCTTCCAAATTAAGACCGACCATCAAAGCCTCAAGTACTTTCTAGAACAACGCATTTCCTCCCAGGAGAAACAAAAATGGGTGAGTAATCTCTTTGGATATGATTATGATATCATTTACTAGAAGGGAAAAGACAATGTCGTGGAGGATGCACTATCCCAGAAATATGAAGACGAAGGATCCTTTTTTTCTCTTTCCTTAATTATACCCGATTGGGTCCAAGTTGTGCGCCAGGAATGGCTTCAAGATCCCAAAAGTTCGCATATGATCCGAAAATTGCAGACCAAGGCTCCATCTCCCCCAGGGTACTCCTAGCTCCAGGATGAGCTTCGATACAAAGGTCGCTTGTATTTAAGTAAACAATCCAAGCTCAAATCCACGATACTTTCTGAGCTTCATGCTACACCCACAGCGGGGCACTCAAGATTCACCAAAACATATGACAGGGTCAAACATTCTTTTTTCTGGGATGGTATGAAACAGGACAACCATAAGTTTGTCATTGAATGTGAGGTGTGTCAACACAACAAGGGAGAAACAGTCAAATCTTTGGGCACCCTCCAACCTCTTCCGATTCCCCCTACTATTTGGAAGGATATCTCTATGGAATTTATTATAGGCTTACCCAAATCGGGGAATAAATCATTCATAATGGTGGTGGTGGATCGCCTTTCCAAGTATGCTCATTTTGCGCTCTTCACCACCCATTTACTGCATCCACGGTGGCCCAAATTTTCATGGACCAGGTCTTCAATCTTCATGGCATGCCGCACTCTATTGTTTATGATCGTGACCCAAATTTCACAAGCAATTTTTGGCAAGAACTGTTTAAGCTACAAGGCACACAATTGCATCTTAGCTCAGCTTATCATCCCCAGATGGATGGTCAAACAGAAGTTGTCAACAAGTGTTTGGAAACATATCTGAGGTGCTTTGCCTCTGAAAAACAACACTAGTGGGCTCAATGGTTACCCCTAGCCGAATGGTGGTACAACACTACATACCATATAGCCACTTGCATGACTCCTTTTGAAGTGGTATATGGATAGCAGCCACCTTCACTTCTCTCATACTTACCGGGTACCTCGAAGGTCCAGGCGATTGACCAAACACTTACAGTGAGAGAGGATATTCTTCGTACCCTTAAAGAGAACTTGGTCATGGCACATAATCGCATGAAGCAGCAAGCAGATCAAGGTCGCTATGAACGTCAATTTGTAGAAGGGGATCAGGTGTTTCTGCGACCGCAACCATATAAGCAAACTTCCATCAAGGCCAAGCATTGACAGAAGCTAGCTCCCAAATTTTATGGTCCTTACATAGTTCTCAAGCGTGTGGTACAAGTCGCATATCAATTAGCTCTACCCAGTCACTCGAAGCTACATCCTATTTTTTCATGTTTATTGCTTGAAGAAGGTGATTGGAACCAGGTGTCGAATTCAAACCAACCTTCCAGAGTTAGCTGATGAAGGATCCATTTGGCTATAGCCACAGGTAGTTTTGGACCAATGTGAGCATCTCCTGTGTCAGAGAACCATCAAGGAAGTGCTAGTACAGTGGAAATATATGACTCCAGCAGATGCCACTTGGGAACCAGCTACCATTCTACAACAGTTTCCACATCTCAAGCCTTGAGGACAAAGTTGTTTTTAAGGGGGCAGACATGTTAAGGTCCTAACCTGCACATAGGTAGATCAATGTATTCGGATGTAATAAAGGTCAATATTAATAAGGCCTTTCAATAAAATAGAATAAGGTGGATCTAAGAAGACCTAATAGAAGCTTTCGAAGGATCTTCCTCTCGATGCTTCTCTTAATAGACATATTTAGTATAAATAAGGGTCGAGGGTATGAAAACCACAGCTGGGAGTTTATTGTAACAGAGCGCTGCTCGACTGGCATTTTCCCCCTCGAAGAGGCCTATGAACATTGCTTTCTGAATTAAAGTGTTATTTAAGTTGTTGTTGTCATACTATTTCTGTGTTATTGTGGAGATTATGCTGGTTATATTAATGTTATTCTTCCATTTCTAGCATTTTATTTTTGTTCTGCATATTTATTATATCTGGTATCTTACAAATTCATCCATCTATCAGGTATATTTTGGCTCCTATAAGATATTGCAACGTTTCTAGGTGTTACACATTATTTTTGTCACCCTCATGACCATTGATGATATGTGTATCGTCTATTACAAGAAATATAATTTTCCTTATTCCCTAAAGGATATTGAAGAAATAAGACTTTCCCTGAGAGATATAATCATATTTTCCTTATCTTCGCAGGCTGGACCATAGTGGACTATGACATCGTCACAGATTGCTAAGTGTTAAGGGTGCAACGATTTTTAAATGAAGGAAAAAGAGGAATTTCTCGAAGGTTCTAGAATAGAATCTTCGAAACGATGAGGTGGCCTCTGATAGGTTTGGATCTCATTCGCTTCTCTGATTTAGTGGGATCATTATAATCCCTTCATCCCTTCCCCTTCACTATATATAAGGAGGGATCTCTCATAAGAAGAGGCTAGCTTATGTATGAAGAATTCTACTGAAGATTGTGCTTGCGATAGCTTCGTTTTAGCTCTCCAAGTTAGGTTGTGTATACTCTTCATCAAAAGAATAGGAGCAAAGGCGTGTGTGTTTTTAAGAAAAGGGCCATCGGAAGGGACCCTGCAACATCAAGGCACAAGTTGTATCCTCCACTTTCATCAATATAATACAATAATACATTTCTTTCCTATAAAAGTGTCTCCATTTTTATTGCATAACTCATTGATATTATGCATGGGTTTCATTAGAATATATATATCATTTCTCTCTCTCTTTGTTTGTTTGTGTTTCTCAATAGGTTCAACATCCCACGAGTCTTGATATGGAGCAAGGACGACACTAGCAAGGATCAAACAATATTTAAATGGTAATTCATTTATCCCTCAATAAGCTAGTATACATTACAATGGAAACCTAAGGAAAAGTTTGTATTCTATCATGTTCTATTCTAATTTCTTGTTATATTTAGGGAGATTAGTTCGTTTCAGCACTTAATGATTTGTCCATTAACAAAATTGGAAACCATTCTTGGGATCGTCCTCTTTTGTTATTTTCTTCTTTCTTGCTTTTGGATTGCCTGCTTTTCTTGATTTTTAATTCTCTGAGTCACTGGGTGATCCAAGTTGACTCTCAGGTCCTGAAAGTTCACTAAAAAACCCTGTCATCTATTTATTTTTTCTTAAGTTTCAGTCTTTGACACACTCTACTGTGAGAAGCATTGCGACATTGTTGCACTGTGTCCTTCTTTCTCCTGTGATGATAACTAAATGTCGTAGTGTGTCACACTGTGACCTACGACAATTGTGAGAAATTGTTGAGTGATAGTCTTTTCCTTTCCCAGATTCTTTATCTTTTCTTGGGGTGAATTTTTGGCTCTGTAGGATGATTGTTCACAACTTGGTTTGCAATTTTTAGTTGATCTTGATCATTTTTTCAAGTTTTGAAAGTCTTTATTATAGGCTTCAAGATATATCTTTCACTTGTTGCTGCAAGGGTGTAATCTATGGGTTTCATTTCTGGGTGCTTCTCAGCCAAGTTATTGATGATTTTTCTGAGTTTTTGATTGTTGTTTATTAAAATATGAACTTTGATTTCATTGATTAATCAAACAAGTTTTCTTTCTTTTGCACTTTTGGTTGTATTGTGAATTAATTTTGGGGAGTTGCGCTGTGATTGCATTCAATTTCTTGAAAAGGTTTCTCTTTTTACTTGTTCAGATCTCCGCTTTGACTAAAAAGAAAAGGAATTGAAAATTATCTTTATTTCATAGTGTTTACAAGAAACTTTTTGCATTCTAGCTTTCGTTTAAAAGAGATATTGGAAAATTTTGTTTCTTTTATTTTTTGATATCAAGATTGTTCAAAGTTTAAAGGAATTGTTATCTTGGAACTTGTAGTGTTTTGGAAAAAAGAAAACCTTCTCTCTTATGTAATTGGAGTTCATCGAAAAAAAAGAATTGCACCTCATATCTCTTTGCAAATTTTTGAGTCAAGGTCAAGAACTTCATCAGTTTCATCTACACTTCCTTTTTTGAGTAAAACAACAACCATTAAAATTAAGCGTAATTTTAAAATCTATCTAGTAATTTTCATTTTCTAGAACTCTTGTACACCAACATAAGCTAGGACATAGATCTCTGTAATAGGTTGTGTAGAATACTCTCCAAAGCATCAAAACAAACAATAGAATCTTGTAATTAGGGAGAGTTAAATCCACTTGCTACATTTTGTCCTCGGAATCTCTTCTAACACAAGGGTCAATCACGAGGTCGCATTAAGGCCAACAGAGTTACTAACCCTTCTTTGTTGGTCCTAGTGTAGTGAATGTACGTATTATTTGGGGTAACTTGAGAAGAAAACCCTGTGTGGGCCATATCGAAGAGATTTCAGGCTTAGATACCTTGCCCTTACACGTATATCAGACTGTCGAATGTTTCCCGAGGCATCATTGTCGTAATTGGTAACCTTAGTTAGGGTATTTACACGAGGTGACTATGGAGGGGAAACTCTTCACGGTACCTGGAATTGACGTTGGATGAAATCACTTTTGCTCCTTGGATGGTATACCCATGATTATTTGTGGGATCCTGCATCAGGGTGTAAGTCCATTAAAAAGGCCGTCAACTTAACTTTTCCACCCTCTCTATCCCAGCCCCTTCTTGTCTTGATCTCGCGATGTTGGATTTCATAACCAACTAGTGTTTTCGATGTAAGAAGGTTTGTTTGTATGCTTGATATCTAGATTTTATTACTGAATTTTGTTTGTCTTCTCTAGTTGGAAATATATATTTTTTACTTTTATTATTGGTTGCGGCTAACAATGACCCTCTCCGTTCACGTAGGTTTCAAGGATTACCTCCGAAAGAACCGAAAGAATATGCCCCCTTGCCTCCTAATTCACCAGAGGGTTTTTCCTGAAGGAGTTGTTAATAATGACAAATCCATAGAGATCGAGAGTTCTACTCTGTTGATCGAACGATCACTTCCAGTGAACCCTCTGTTGACTGCTCCCTAAGACCCTATTTTGCTCAGAATAAACTCTTACAGAGACATAATTGTTGAATACTATCCCAGAATACCTTTGAGACCTTTCGTAGAGTCCGGCATGGATGAACCAACATTTCCTAGAGAAGGATTTAGAACCCAATTTAAAAATTTTGGAATTTTTAATCCCAGTTCAATCCCAGTCCATTCTTTTTGGAGAACTCCCTCAGGATGAGTTATATTTAATAAACTAGGTATGAGTCCAAATCAACCTACATCACCACATGCACAGGTTACTTCTACTACTTATACAGTGCCTCCAAATCATTTTACTCACACGACAAGTAATATTTCTACGGTTTTAGACCAGTTGTTGGTTGGTACACATACAATTCTTCCTATCCATTTCACTAGCTCTACCACAGTCCCACAAGTTTCACCATTTTATGCCGAAAGTTCAGTAAAAATTCAAGCTCCTATTGAAACACCACTTTTGGCTAGACCGAATCTGTGACTTCCACCTGGGTATAATGCTCTTAGTATTTCTATTACTAATCCTACCCAGGGTCCATCTAGAGGACCTAGTCTTTTTGTTCCACTTGGGTATAATTATCTCAGTGGTTTTACTCCTAACTCTACCCAGGGTCTATTCGGAGGGCCTAGTCTTCCTGTATCACCTAGAGGATCTAATATTCCTGGATCAAGTAGCTCAAATCTGCTTGGAAGAACAAACCTTCTTGTTACTTCCAGTTTTCAACTTCAAGTTGGAGGATACTCTTCTGGGGGGGCAACCCCGTGTTGGGGTAAACAACCCATTTTACAGGAAATCTATGCCTGGATCACAAACCCAACCTTGGAATTTTCCTTTCCAAGGAAATCAACAACTGCCTGGGGGAAAATATACTCAAACAAATTCTTTTGTACCCTCTTATCTCGGGAAACCTTTTCCAAGCACTGTGAATCCTACCCAGGGTCAAGATTTTCAATCCAATGCTCGTTTTCAAGGTGGCATGCCAAATCAACATGCTAATGTTGACTACTTGACTCAAAATCCTCCTCAGTCGAATTTGACTGGACCATATAACTATTTGCAATTGACTTATGGTCCTATTGGTATACCTACGATATTAACTCCCCAAAGTTATTAGTTTCCTCAAGTTAACACACAATTGTCATTTCTAGCTACTTTGTATTTACCAGTTTTGTCTAGAATTTGGAATGATCCTATCTTAGATTCTCCTTTTTGGTCGGTTATACCTGCCAAATTACCATCATATATTCCAAAGTTTGATGGTCGGTTGTGTTAGTAACATTTCTCGTCCGAAGCACAAGAGCGATCAGGTTTGCAAGTGGCGCGATGAGCGCCCAAGTGCAGCGACCAGAAAAAGTCCTTTTCGGACTTAAAATCAAGCGAGTAGGCAAAATTATAGTGTCAACGGTCTGGATCCATCCATATGAGTAGATCAACGGTTGGCGGGGAATCGCACATAGAGAAGTTGCATCGACGTTAATGCAATGGATGGCGCCCATACTGTGTGCAGGGAAAGATAACAGTCGCCCATCCAGAGGACGCGTGGCGCGAGATCTACTCATGTCGGCATTTCGGCAATCGGGAGTTTGAAGGGTGAAGGTTCCATGCCATCCTATCTCTCTAAACCTCGAACCCCGAAAGAACTGAAGGTGCTCAAAGTCGGGCCTGCAGTATCACAAAGCAATCTCGACCATCCATCCATAGGAGACACTTGGCGCGTGATTAGGCTCCTCGCCGTTTAGCCCATCGCGACTTCGACGCACAAAGAGAAGCTCCTTCATATCCCTGATGCACGAGGTGTCAGGAGTGTCCAAGGCCCGGGTCCATGGCATCGTCGGGAGAGTTCAGAGACATCAGATCTAGAGGGACGCCTGGCGCCAGATTAAGCCATCTCGATGTTTCACTCATCGCGATTTCAAGAAGCAAGGATCATCCCCTTCATATCTGCGAATGTCGAAAGCTCCTTTGAGAGTAAACACAAGTTCACATCCCACGGTCATCTAGGAAATAAAAGAGTTGCACAAAGGGGGCCAAAGGCATCGGGTCCAGTCGCCGAAAGGTTCATCACGTTCTCCGGGTGCCATTTGATCCGACCTCAAGCCTATTTTCGCTTGAAGTAAATGAAGGTAAGAAAGAGTGGTTGAAACCTCTCTTCATGAATTAAGTGTAAGATATGGATAGTCTGGCCAACGATCTGCTCGAGGGGGTCCTGTGTACCNTTGATTAGCCAGAGGATGTCTGCACATGCTAATTGGGCTCTTAATGACTCAGCTACTCCCCTTATAGGAGCCATGCACAGTTAAGATGGTGTCTGACGAAGGATATCAGTCTGAATTCGGCTGAAAGGACGCCAAGCCTTGGATGACTAAGCACGCTGCTGTTAGGCGAATTTTCTGAGTATATAGACTTAGTCTTTGTATTTTGTAATCTATCGATGGTAGAGAAAAGCTCCCAATTGTAAAGTTTTAACATACACTCTAGTTCTCTGGTTATGCATTTGTATGTAAGATTTTTTGTTTAATGAAAGACAGTCTTCTCAATCCATCTAATTTTCATCTCATATTGAGAGAGTCTGTGATCGACTGATTCGCACGAATTATGCAATTATGTTATGATAAAGGATTTTTCGTGGCATCATTGTTTTCTCTGGTTTTCTACGTCTGAATGTAAGAGGATCTTGCGTTTAGATGTTTTCCCCTAGAGTCTGTTAGAAACCTGATGTTTATAACAGACCTTTGCATCTCTCTGATACAAGTCTTCCCCCTACTCACCTTTACTACAACTCATTGTCTGAAGTTATCTAAGACCTCACTTGCCCATGCATGCCTGGCCTAGTTTCGAAGTTAGAACCACATCGTTCTGAGCTAACTTCCATTCGATGACCCCATTAAACAAATCGTGACATAGACTGATGGGCGTCGGGCTCTGCTCCTGCTGCAATCCAGGGGTGACTTCTGATGCTAACAGGTTGGGAGAAGATCCAAACAATCATGCCATGACATTTCATCTTTGGTGTTCATCCAACTCCTTGATGGATGACTCAATATGACTATGTCTTTTCCAACGCACTCTTACAGGGTCGACTGCCAAATGGTACATCGAATTGACGAGAGGTTTTTTCAATGATTTCAATACCTTAGCCATTGATTTCTTGACACATTACCAATTGTTGATACAGTATGAGACATGAACGGAAATTTTAAGTTCATTTAAACAATCCCCTTTTACCCACATCTCAAATCATATTCATGAGTGGAGGAGGAGACGATGATTAATAAAATTTCTGGATCAGTTATTGGCTGACTGGTTCACAAAATAACTCATTGGTCCTATTTCTCATTATGTTTCCATGGGGTGTGTCTTCACTGAAGAGCATACAATCAGTCGTGCCCAATATTTGGATCTTGTTTATTATCAAACATGCACATTATATGACTTGATCCCTGATGCTCCTCGCCCTTCTACAAATCCAAACCCAATGCTTTCGGTAGCATCTCATGATGTTGATGGCGTGATTGGAAATTTTCATACAGAGACTCAAACAAAACAAGTAAATCATTCCTTCCCAAACCTACTACTACCATTGTACAAAATGATACTCCTCATGTTACCTCTCTCGGTGAAACCTCTGAAGTAAATACGGTCCAGTCTATGAATATCGACAAATATCAAAATAAGAAGAAATGGAAGGGTAAGAATAAACATGATAAAACTAATGATCAACAATAGGATAAAACAAAAACTAAATCTATTGATGATAAAGAAAAGATATAACCTCGTTATCCTTGTCTTATTTGTGGCGAGGACCATTACACAAAAGATTGTTCGAGACGTGCATAGGTCACTCGATTCCTCTAGGGAAATGGGACTCCCCCTACACATGTTGTCTTGCCACAACATTTTCCTTCTCAACATCATGCCCAACTGGTTATTAATGACCAACCTTATCCTTCTACCAGTTCTTACGTGCTTATTTGCACTACTTCTAAAAACAACGACGTTGCAGTCGCTACTCGAACCAAAGATTATTCTCCTTCTAAAGAGAAGGTTGATGATCAACTTCCTACATAATATTTGTCTCCCAATGGTCTTGTTCATCTCAAACAACCTAATCATGATACAGTAATCCGTCTGCCTCTCAAAGGCATCGTTCGTAAGTTGTCATTTAACCCACATGCACGTGTAGCTCAAAACTACAATATTGTATATCTTGCATAGACACCATCTACGATGTCGGCTCTCGAGTTCCTTCAAAGTTGTCCTACTCAACATAATACACTATTAAAGGCTATTGGTGTAATCAATCCTATTGATATGAATTTAATAATCTTTAACTTGGAGGATCACATCCCACGACTCCCTCATCAATTAGATTTTCAAATACAAGTAATTGTGGAAACAAAGAATATTTTTCGAACAGTTGTTGATGAAGGGGCTTCGACTTGCATAATTTTCATCACCTGTTGGAAGGCCATTGGCTCTCCTTCTATTAGCGAGTCACATAACAAGTTAAAATATTTTAATGGTACAAGGTATAAATCTTATGGTGTACTTCCTGCATTATCTATTGTGTTAGAAGGAAAAACGGTTACTATTGAGGTTGAGGTGTTTGATGCACCTCTCGATTACAACCTCTTACTTGGCCGTAGTTGGATTGATGTTATGTGAGCTACAGTTTCTACTCTTTTCCATGTGATACATTTCCCTCACCAAGGTAAAGTTGTTACAGTAGATCAACTCGACCTTTTTAGTTATGATTCGTGCACTAGTAATGTTCCTTTCATAGAAAAAACACCTCCCGGTTACGAGAATGTCGGTGTAGGTATTTTGAAAGGTTCATCGTTAATGGGAACTTTCCCCATTCCAAAAACCAATGTTCCTCTTCCTCTTGTCGCTTCTATTAACATGATTTCGACCAGTGTTGTAGAAATCCTTGAATCATATGACCCTTGGATAATACCTAGCTTGAAATATTGTCATCGTTATGGCGAGCAAATTCCATTAAGACTGGTCGAATTAGATTATCATGCTATTCAATTGACATATCCTTCCTCTCACTCTCCCTTTGATACGTCTCTTGATCCATTTCACATGATATTTCAAACTAATGAAAAACTAATGGTCGTTATGTATGTGGAAGACACACCATGGGATGATGGATATCATCATTCTATCCTCTTCCTCGAACCTAAGACTATTGAGAGTTACCAACAGATTTCACATCTGTTCGCAGTTATTAATCTCCCTCCAGTTTTCGAACCCACATGTTATGTTTTGTAAGAACGAAAATTAAGAAATATTTCACCAACCATCCCTTTGTATATTTCGATCAAGCCTGGAATTGTGGAAAATGTTCACATAGGTGTCTGATGTTCTCCCGATGAGATTCAAACTTACAAGACACTTTTCCATGAAATTTTTGATATATTTTCTTGGAGTTATGAATAAATGCTTGGAATTGACCCAGATATCGTTGTACATGAAAACAAGACATACCCTGACGCTAATCCCATTCGACAAGAAATTCGCCCAGTTCATCGATGAAAAGTCATCGCGATCAAGCTTGAAGTTGAAAAACTTCTTAAAGCTAGTTTTATCTACCCTGTAGAATTGACTGATTGGGTTTCCAATATTTTTTCGGTCACGAAGAAACAAGGAACGATCCTTGTGTGTGTGTTAATTATAGGTATTTTAATAAGGCTTTCCCTAAATATAATTATCCAACCCCTTTCACCGACTAGATTGTCGATGACTATACCGAAAGAAAAATCTTCTCTCTAATGGATGAATTTTCCGGCTATAATCAGATACATATTTTACCCACGGATCAACATAAAACCTCCTTTATTTGTCCTTGGGGTACCATTGCGTACCATAAACTCCCTTTCGGTCTCAAGAATGCTGGTGCGACTTTTCAAAAAGATATTTCTTATGCCTTTCATGATATTAACCATATTGTGCAACCATATCTTGATGATTTACCGACGCATTCCATGCATCGTCAAGATCACCCGACACACTTACAAGTTATTTTCCTCCGATGTCGGTATTACCGTATACGATTAAATCCACATAAATGTGTTTTTTGTGTGGAGTCTGGGCAAATTCTAGGCTTTATCATTTCCATGCATGGGATTAGATTTGATCCACCGAAGGTTGAAGAAATCATCAATTTTCCTCATTATGGTGTTGGTAACGTCGAGGCAGCTCGTCTACGGTAATTCCAGGGATGTCCATAGTCAATGCCTCAAGGCTATGATCGATCTCCTCGAGATCCTCAGCCTCTACTCAGTCCCAACCTGCTACTACACTTGCCTCCCCACATCTTTGGATTGGAGATGAACCCGGAGGTCTAAAAGGTGCCACATCTACATTTGAGAACATTCGATTAGTCTCGGATACATAACATAAAAATTTTATAACTAAAATGATAAAAATAAATATCTAATGAAAAAGTCTCTTTTACCTATGTCTCCCCAATGCATACCATCATGTAGTGCTAAATATGGATCACCACGGAAATCAGCCCCAACATAAGCACAATCCTCGATCATAATGAGCTAATCTTTCAACCATTGGAAGAAGATTGGCCTATATATAATAGTTGGGATGCCACCATGGCGTGCAATGAACTCATCCCACTTATGGAGAAGGAACACCCCAATCAACATTCTGAAGAGGCAAAATTGGGACCCTTTCCAAGAAAAATGACACCAAAATTGACCCATACCCAAATTGTTTTGACTGACCAGTCCTGCACTTTGTCAACTGTTTTTTCATATTCTTGAGGAGGCCCTCACACCAGTTGAATAGTTGAGGTTCCATGCACTCAATGACATACTGAAATTGATTCTGCAAGGCCATGTGTGGAGCTACACTCCCTGCCACACGGGTAATGTTGAAGAGTATTGTCCTCAAAGATAAGTCGAGGATGTTCTTTATGGGAACCTTCAGACTATTTTTCTTCATACCAGCTGAGAAGTGTTGCACGACACAGTGTTCCATTGACTCACCTCCTCCCCTGCATCTTGATAATGACACTCGAGACCCATGATGAGACAAACCGGTCAATAAATAGATATGAACAATCTCCAAAGTGAGGGTATGTACCCAACATGGAAAACTTGTTCATTCATGTCCCACATTCAGATTAAGTGCTCTAATAGAACTAATTGGCCCCTCATGCCCTACACTTTGAAGAATTTAAGGAAGCAACACTCCTGAACTGCCATAACTATGTTAGGTTCATTTCCCGCAATAAAATATTCCTCTTCGTGTTCTCTTTCCCACCATTATAGCATTGTGAACCATGGAAAGTTTGCCAAAGAACAATTAAACATGAGTTAGTTCATGGAAAATATAAATTTGTTGACTTCCCTAGTTCATTTGTTCTTTTTTCTTTTTTGAGTTGTGATCATCGTAGGCTGAAGGTTTAGTATAGTGAGACATCGCCACACTTCATCTCTTTAACATTTGTGACGATCCCAGATCGTCGCAGTTCCCAATATAGAGAACCTGCGGTGATTTGGGGGCACATTCCCCTTCGAGAATTTGTCCATAAAACTCATAAATCACCATAAAAATTGAATAAATTTGCTATAAAAAGGGAGAGGAAAGGGACATAACCAACCTCGTGTAGATGGCTCAAATAATCGTCCATTAATTGGGTCGGAATCGTCAGTTGAAAAGGAGGTAAAAATGGGGGTTTTAACACTAGTTTTGGTGAATCACAAATGGAATGGTAAAAAATAATTTAGTTTTGACCTATTTAAACCTAGTTTACCATATTTTGACCTAAATTAAGTTACTTTTCATCTATATTAACCCTAATGAATATTTCAAAGTGTTAATGTTACAGGATATAGGTCGGGCAACTGGATATTTTGGCTTGGATCAAACATTTTATGGTTTTTTATGTGTTTTTTTAAAATCGTTTGATGTAAATATGCTTTTAAATATTTTCAATACAAAAATTCAAGCATAGTATTTGTTCTTTCTCATTCTCGTAAATCTATGAGAATTTAACCGAGTAAACTTTTATCACTTTTTCGGACTCGTGAAGGTTATACGAAAAAGGAACCCCCCAGGATTCCTCTTTAAGCTCTTTTCAAACTCCCTCAACATGAAAATATTTCCGATCGATCTTGTTTTTTTCAGGCTCGTTAAAGTATTTCAAGAAATCGTCTGTTCAACATTAGATTATCTTTTTTTCGATCTCATTAGACTACTTTACGAAAAAAGACATTTTGGAGTTTTATTTAAGTGTTTTTCAAACTCTCTAAATATGAAAAACCCTTGAGTTTTGTGTCCTTGGACTCATAAAACAAACATTGAAAGACCCATATGGGACTGAACCACTCCTTCCTAGGGTTAGTTAAAAATACTCCAAGGGACTCATCCAAAGAATGAGCTTACAGTTCGATCATATGTTATCCTCTTCAAGATTGTGTAAAAATAAAGAGGTACCTGCCAGAAATGGTGGGGGGAAATTGGGAAAGAAATATATATCTGTATCAGTGTTAGTCGCATTATGTCGCTCTTGAACATGAAACCCCTTTTCACTTTTGTTTCTGGGTTGGGAAATCAATTTATCTCTCGTTTTATCATCTGAAAGTCCATATATTGGTCCTCCTTGACTCAATGCTGCCAAGACAATTTTCGTGTCGTTTATATGTTCAAGAGAAGGTAAACCAAGACAAGCCTTCTATCTATTCGACCATATGCAGTCCTCAAACTCTTACCATGTCATCCTTCCCCAAGTCAGTCTTGAATCACTTTATGCTCTGATATTTTCAAATATGTTACATGTTTCATGTCATTGATGGTGGATACATTAAGGCCCTCCTGTGATGAGTCTTTTCCTATCGACTTCAACTCATTATCCAAGAATTAGACTTAGAAATTATTTAGTACCTTGGAGCTTGCATGCCTCAATGGAAGGTTTCCTTGTTTTCGACAGTGGGTTTACATCATTGGCCCCTGATTGGAAAATTTCATCGAGTGTTCGACTTCATCTCATTAATTCACATTCGTTGGATTGTACTAGAGTACCTTGGGGGTCATTGACATTAATGATGAGCTCCCATACACTTGTTAATGGTATTCATTAATGACTGGTAATTAAGTGGTTTCTACCATGTTCGACTTCAACACCTGTAATCCCATGGATGGATTCGTACTTCAGGATGATGGAAATGAAGACCTTGGATACTGTCACATGGATCCAGGTTGTGATGGAGTATTCATGAGTCTATACTGACACATAGATCCACCATGTATTTATCGTGGCTAGGTTAAAATTTGAGTCTTAATTAGCATAGATCCACAACGTATTTCTCGTGGCTATGTTGAATCATAATGACATGGATCCATAGTGTATGGTTGGTGACCATGATTCACTTGACACTTATTCTTAGGGTCACTTGTATTCTAAGTATGGGAATGCCTACCTCAGTAATGGTATATTATTATGTTGATTCTTTCTTATTGACACGTTTCCGACTGACGTGATCCTTGTTATCGACACACACACACACTCTACAAAGTATTTCAGTTGTCACGCATTTCCAACTTCATACTTTGGGGAGTATTTTTTTACACATTATTTCCGTCACCCTCATGACCACTGATGATATGTGTATTGCCTATTAGAAGAAATATAATTTTCCTTATTTCTTGAAGGATATTGAAGAAATAAGACTTTCCCTGAGAGATAGAATCATCGGTTCCTTATTGTCGCAGGCTTCACGACAGTGGACTGTGACATCGTTGCAGGTTCCTCAGTGTTAAGGGTGTGACGATGTTTAAACGAAGGAAAAAGAGGAATTTATCGAAGGTTCTAGAATAGAATCTTTGAAAGGATGAGGTGGCCTCCGATCGGTTTGGATCTCACCTGCTTCTCTGATTTAGTGGGATCATACTAATCCCTTCATCCCGTCCCCTTCACTCTATATAAGGAGGGATGTCTCACGAGAAGAGTTAGGTTGGCTTATGTATGAATAATTATGCTGAAGATTGTGCTTGTGATATATTTTCTTTAGCTCTTCATCAAAAGAATTGGAGCAAAGGTGTGTGTGTGTTGAGGAAAAGGGCCACTGGAAGGGGCCTTTCAACATCAAGGAATAGGTTGTATTCTCCACTTTCATCAATATAATACAGTAATACATTTCTTTCCTATAAAAGTGTCTCCACTTTATTGCATAAATCCTTGATCTTATGCATAGGTTTCATTAGAATATATATATCATTGCTCTCTCTCTTTGTTGGTTTTTGTTTCTCAGCATGTTCAACATCCCACAAGCCTTGAGATGGAGCAATGAGGACACTAGAAAGGATCAAACAATGTTTAAATGGTAAGTCGTTTATCCCTCATTACGCTAGTATACATTACAATGGAAACCTAAGGAAAAGTTTGTATTCTCTCATGTTTTGTTATAATTTCTTGTTGAATTTAGGGAGATTAGTTCATGTCAACACTTACCAATTTGTCTAGTAACACTAGGGGTATTTATTTTCTCCTACTATTAAGAGTAAAGTTGATTAGCTCAAAAATATTTTTTCTTTTTCGGTTTCGGACTAGGGTTTACGAGCTATATGGCGGGGACCTCCTCTATATCTCCGCGTGCCTCTGCGCGAGAGCTCGACCCTCACCCGAGCTTTCCCTCTAGGCGCTCCTCCGCTAGACACTCGGGCGACCCCACCGGCTCCCCGTCTGGAGCTCCTCCCTTCTTCGTTCAGGCGTCTCCAGCAGCAGCGACAGGTGCGTCTGCGGGTGCGCGATTGAAACCCTCTTTGTCCTCCTTCAAAGACGTGGTCCAAGGCCGCTCTTCTGGATTTTCCAATGTGGTCCGTGAAGCTCCAGATCCAGTGATCCATGTTCCTCAATAAGCGGTGGATCGGGAAGGTTTTTTTAGATCTAATGCTCTATTTTGCAGGTTTAATGGCTTATGGCCTTGCCTGGCGGATCTTCATTCTTGGATTGCTTCAGAATGGACTCCTCTCCTTGATTTCGAAGCTCATGTTCGCCCGTGTGTAAAAGGTTTCTTCGTAGTGATTTTTTCCTCTGCTAAGGATAGAGATCTGATCTACAGTTCTGGGCCTTGGTTCTGGGGCAGGTCGGGTCTATCTATGCAGCTCTGGACCCCTTCTTTCGACCCCTCCTTAGATTCCATCCCTACGGCCCCCGTGTGGGTAAGGCTCCCTGGTCTACCTATTCATTTTTGGGGTGATTCCTCTCTTATCCATATTGGAAATTCTCTTGGCAAGTTTCACAGTAGTAGTCCGGAAACTAAATGTGGCTTCACTACCTATGCACGTATCTGTGTAGAGATGGATTTCAGTAAAGGGTTCCCAGGGCAAATCATGCTTCAAGGGATCAATTATTCTTGGACGTAGAAGCTCGACTATGAGAATCTTCATTTCAGGTGTAGAAGTTGTCTTGAAACACGACACTTAGCCAGCAAATGTCAGAAACTCCCTGAGAAAAAGAAGAACTCAAAGATCCAACGCAAACCCACCTGGTGGGTAGGAGCTCTTCCTGAGCATCAAAGCATAGAACCATCTAATTATACCTCTAGCGAGGAATATTCAGAGATTGTACCACAGAAAACGGAAAAATTCCCCTCGGTTCAAGAGAAAGAGCCCCCTTCCCCTAAAAAGCCCATGGGGAAGGCCCAGGCAGAAACTGATCCAACCAGATTGCCAGACACCTCTCAACCCGAACACCAGATCTCAAGATGGGCCGACTTAGAAGATGAAGAAGGCCCTGACTTAACTGATGAAGAAGGCCCTCCAAGTATGAAGGAAAGCCAATCTCATCAAAGCAAAGAATGGCAGACCGTGCCAAAAAGGAAAAAAAAAAACCTTCAAGTCAGAAAGGATGTAATGACCCGCAGTCGAACCGGGTCACTGAAATAGTTGGGTTTTCCAAGCTCACAAGTTATTTCTTTTTTAGCTCACTTAGGATTGGCCCTATGTTTTACCAGGAAACTTTCAGCTGGAACAGGGCTGGAACATTTGTTGAAACACAGTGCTGGAACAGATGCTGAAACACAGTCTGGAACATATTGTGAAACACAGTGCTGGAAGCTGAAACAGTGCTGGAACATATGCTGAAACACCACTGTAACAATGTTGAAACAGTGCTGAGAAACATGCTAGAACAGTGCTGAGACTTATGTTTAAATAGTGATTGGAGTGTCGACATTTAAACTTCCAGTTCTTTTAGAAGGCGTACAGGACCTAGTTCAGCTCCCAAGTCTTTAGCTATAGAAGTAGAATGGTTCAGAAAGACAGGCGCGAAGAAATTCGAGGCCATTTTGTAATCGAATCTGTGGCTAGTCCACCCCATTAATATAATCCATAACCGTTTCTGTCAAAAAAAAAAAGTTGATTAGTTCATATATATATACTCACTATGTTGTCAAAGCAAGCTAGTCATTGGTATGTTGCATATTTACTAGAAATTAGTAGTTCCTTCAAATCCCTAGGATTTCACCTCCATATAATTCACTAGTGGATCCCCTTGACCTTACAGAAGCATGACAATGTGTTCATTTATATTATAGATTTTCCAAGATGACCTTTTTTATGTCTTGTTCCATGACCATCACAAGGCAGAAAACCGCTGAGTTATTCTTTCTAGATAGGAATGGTCTCCATTTGTCTTAAATCACACTATCATATTTGATCATGATGCCCATTTTCTTAGTCATTCTAGAAGGCATTATTGTGGCACCTATATTCAAAACTCCCATATTCAACTACTTTCCACTCAGAGATAGATACACATACATGAGTTGTCAGTCACACATTATTGCGACTTCCCTGCATTTATTATTCCCGAAATAAATAGTGGGATAAGTCTCTCCACATTGTCCAATATAGTTACACTAGAGTGAGGCACTCTTCAACTAGAAATTCACAATTCGAGGTTTTATATGGATATCAACCATTGGATCTATATGAACTTATTATTCTCCTACACAAGTGCACCTCAACCTACTTACTTTGTTCTCAACAAAAAACTACTTCATTTGTGCAAAAAATTTCTAAGATAAACACACACTAGGACATGAGGCATTACACATGGATCAAGAGCATTACAAGACCCTTCACTATCATAGTCAAGTAACCACTCCATTCAAAATTGGAAACAAAATGTGGCTACATATATAGAATCTATGTTTCCTAGGAAATAAGAATTACAAACTCCATCGGATTCATTATGACCCATACACAAACCTAAAGTAGGTAGGTGTCAATGCCTTCTTGTTGTATTTGTCTACATAGTTGGAAATTTAACTTGTCATCAATGTCATTGAACACAGGTTATATGAACCATCCCTTCTTGAAGGAGGATATACCTATCTCCCACCTTATGCAAAATGTGCGATATTTTTAATACCCACAATATCAAGATACTTTGTTGGACCCACACATGCTAGTGGCAGTGCCCTACTTCCAGATACTTGGTTGAGATTCAAGGAAAACTCCCCACTATGTCTAATTAGCACATGGAGGATGAGTTTAGAAACTAGTCCTTATATTGAACTACATGTGGGTACCTTATTTCTAAAACATGGAGGATTTGATACATGGAACAAAGACGTTCCATATTTATGGGCACTTTCATAATTAAGTTCTAGGGTTTTAATCCTTTTGAAAAAGAGATTCAATGAACGATGGATATGACGAGCCTCTTAATAGTCATTGTTATGTTTGTTACGATGTATTACATGTTGTTATCTTGGACTATTAAATTTTATCAAATTTTATTTGTATTGGAAATGCACTAAATGTTGGTGCAATATTGAGACTAGGGTTCTTTAAGGATGCCAACAAAAGGCATCACTAAAGTTTAGATACGTCGGCATATTCATCCTTCTGCTAGGGAAAGAAGTCTCACTCAAGGCACAACCAAGAATTGGAAGATGAAGTGAGTTAGAGAGAATGCAACATCATATCCACTTTTCATTAATTAGAGACATGAAATAGATCCAAAATACATCCATAAAAAACAATCGAATACTTGATAATTCAATAAAGAAGCAATTGTGAAGCATAACTATAGATTCATTCACACCATATCATATTACAATAGCAAGAAATTTTAGGGTTGAAACACTTTATACAAAATCGACATATATCAATGGTCTCCCATACAATCTCTTGCGCAGAAAGATACGACTCTACATGACCCATTACAGACTCAAACTCATACTGCAAATGCAACAAGACTATCCGGAGAGACCATTACAGTAGCTATAGGACCAAGCTCTCTACTAAAAAATACTATGGAGAGAAATAATTATGATAAAAAATGACGATGACCCACCACACTTAAGACCAACCTTTTCCCGTTACATGGCTCCATATTTATACTTTTTCCTTGCCATTTTCTTGCATTGTTTATTCTGCCATTTTCTTTTCACACCCTCGATTCTCTTGGACTTTTTCCATTGCTCATTCAGTTGGTCCATGATGTGTTTGGATCATGGATGATTTTAGGGGCTAAATTTCGCTCATGGGCTAATTTTCCATGGTTTTTCCAAAAAATGAGATTCGCTATTTTTAAAATGATTCGCCCAAATTCTATAGGATAAAATTATTTTACCTTAAAAATCACCAAAATTTTATAAAAACTATATAAAATCCTTAGAAATTTGAATATTTTTAAAAAAATATCGCCGGACATTTATAGTTGGCATATGAAGGATAAGTAAGATTCACTAAGGTTTCTACATTTTAAAATAAATTTCCATCCTTAAAATCATCCCTAGTTTGGATGTTTCCGCTACTGTTGTATTTTAGTTAGCGCTCCATTATTTTAATTTATTTTCATTGTTTCTAATCTTGCACTTCCATGTTGTGCTTTTTCCAAAATATTAGTATTTCCAAAAATGGAGGGCCCAACATTTAACTTTGATTATGACCCTCCATTTGTTTTTTATAAAAAGGAGGATTAATATAATGAATGCATGTTTTTTTCAAATATTATGAAGTTATAATATTCACATATTTAAATACTATATTGATTTCTTCAAGTCAATTGGCTCTAGCCCGATTGGTTTTGTGATGGAGTGTTATACTTGCCACCCATGATTTATTCTTGTAAGTAACATGACAAAGCTTCAATATTTTACAAAATCTAGTACCATCTTTGGAATGAGGGGAAATGAAAAAAAAACAATCTTTTTCAAAACATTATTGTACATGTTGATGCTAAGGTGTACTTATTAAATGAACAATAATGCAAAACAAAAAAATAAGGCTCTAACATTTTCAATATGCCAAGAAACTTGGG
>SNQJ01S0059357.1:49411-70630 GCA_010110895.2 Picea sitchensis
ATTATTATTATTATTATACCTTTTTTAATTAATATAAAAATCATCTTATCAATAAATAAAAAGTTTTATTTTGAAAATAATCTCTTATTATTATCATCTCTTTTCCTTTCAAAATCATTCCATATGATTCGGAAAACATTTCCTTATTATAAACAAAATTCAAAAAAAAACTTTTTTATTGCAAAAATGGATTAAATGTCCTAAAAACCCCTATTCACAATTTATATATACAATTCTTATAAATTTCTATCCAAATTATAAAAAAAATAAAAATAACAAAAATGATAGAAAAAAATATAAAAAAAATCCGGATCATTACATATAAAAAAAAATCCGGATCATTACATATGTAGAATACTCAAAATTTAAATCCATATTAACAAATACCAAGTTTCCACATTCATTGTTATTACCTCCTCCCGTTTCCATATGAAATGGAAGGCATTTCATTGTTTTGTACAAAATTTAAATCTACATTAACAAAGACCAAGTCGCCAATGGACACAAAAACATAAACAAACTTAAATCAAATTATTTTAAAACAAACTTAAATCAAATTATTTTAAAACAAACTTAAATCAACATGCGTGGACACGAAAAGACCGAGTTTCCATATACAATGCATATTGTCAAACCTTTCCAAGGACATTGCCTCAAGTGGTTTTATCTACACAAATCTTTTACTTTACTAACTTGTATCTTTCGACACTAATGTAATCTCTACATCATATTTTCTTCTTACTTTCTTCAAAATCCAAATGATCTCTTTCAACATCCTATTGCATTATCTGAAATATCTACTTTTATTTTTCCAATAATGGTGTTGTAGAGGAAACTCTCATATGGATAGGTGAGCCCTCTCACTAATCTCACAAAGATTAGAGATAGACTTCACTATGGTTTTTCACATTGGATTTAGGATTGTACATTAAATCTACATTATCAAGATAGGAGGGTAAGCCATACTCTCTTTTTTTTTTTTTTTTCTGTTTGTCTTCGCGTGATCTTGATTGATGTAGCTTTAATCCTCCAACCCAAATCCTGCAAACAATTACTTGCACATAAAAAAATAAAAAAAACCTCTGTCAAACTTGTTTGGTATAAAAAAAATACGGATGACAATTAAATATATTCTACCTTTCTCAACCGAAGACATATCCATCAATGTTTGCAAAGAAATCAAAATAATTCACAAACATTAAAGGGGAAAAACCATAGATCTATATAAATAATCAAAGAAACTTGAAAGTACACCAATACATTGTTACCTTGAAACTATTGAGGTACCTTATGGCTCCAATATCTTGAGACTTCCTTATCCCTTTCTCTCAAATAGGATTATACCAATAAAGAAATATGAAGACTACAAAAAGAGTCTCTCTATAGTTATATTATAGATATATAAGGCTGTCATCAATTGAACTCCCTTTCCCCTTGATTTTCCCTCGTTTTATAGAATGATGGAGGAGGTTTTAGAGATAGGTTCAAAGGCCAAAATTTGATGAACAATAGGTCATACACAATTTCCAAGGCTAGTGATAGATTATATCCAACTTATCCTGAGTTGATATCCTCACAACTCATCGAATCTGGAAGGTTCTAGGGGTGCTCGCTTGTTGCATGAATGAAAGAAGTGATTGGTCAGACCTTGCACAAAAGAAACAAGTGATCGATTACTCTTATAGCTAGGAAAAAAGAGACCATGCTATTTTTTTATTTTTTTTATGAGAATGGCATGTAATTATGGAAAAATGACATCGGTAGGTCCCCTATGAGGCCTACTTTGGCAAATAGAGGCGTAAAAAAATCCCCCTAATTTATGAGGTCGAAAGAGGAACTGATGGTTGAAATACGTTACTAAAGTACATGGTAGTGGAGTGGTATAAGGAAGGAGATTTTAAATCAAGGAAACAATAAGTACCTGCGAGTATTCTTCAACCAATACATATTTATAGATCATCCCTAAGGTAGGCATACTCATGTTCAGATATAGGAAAAAAATGGCCACCAACACCATAGGTTGTGGATCCACGAAATGGTATTAAATACCATGGCCATGAAAAAGTACATGGTTGATCCATGTTATCAAATAAATACTATCCATGAGAAAAACAAATGTGGATCTATGTCACCGTATACATCAAGAAGACATCCAACACCAATAAGAGTGTCCATGTAGTCTTCAAAGTACTCATACAATAATTATA
Organism: Picea sitchensis; assembly: GCA_010110895.2. NCBI lineage: Eukaryota > Viridiplantae > Streptophyta > Pinopsida > Pinales > Pinaceae > Picea > Picea sitchensis. Next base: position 51,619 of record SNQJ01S0059357.1, read on the forward strand.
TACTCCATCACAACTTCGGAGGGGTGGCATAAAGGAGTGAATACCCCTAGGCCGAAGGTCTTCAATACAACCTGGTCAGTGGTTTGATTCTACAACATGTGAATAGATGAGCTAATGTAAAGCATGGTAGAAATTGTCTAATTACTGGTCATTGAAGTATATCATTAACAGATATTAGGGGACCCACCAATAATGAACATGGAACCAAATGTACGTAGTACAATATAGTGAGTGAAAATAAAGTAGATGACATCAAAAAATCATAGAATCAATTGATCAAGAGTCAATTACGTGAACCAACTATCGATCACAGGGAAGCCTGCCACTGAGGACTGTAAGTTTCAAGGTACTTGATAGTTTCTATATCCGATTCTAAGATAAGGTGTTGGTGTCGATATAAAGAGATCCCTTGAATGAGTGCCTTAATGGATCCCATAAATTAACACAAAACTATAACCAATAGACTATGTGAAGAAATAGAATCACCAAGTACAACTGACAGAGGGATGGTTGACGTGAAAGGTCAACTATACTATAGAATAGTTGACTTAAGATTTACTTCCATTGAACATATAACATGAAATATTGATGACTTGGAAACACTGAATCAAGAGCACAAATAATATAGTTGTTAGGGACCTAACCCCTCATGTAGGTAGAATAATATATTCCGATGTAATCAAGGTCAATATTAATAAGGCCTAGCAATAAGGAAGAATAAGTCAAATGTAAGAAGACCTAATAGAATCTTTCGCTTCTAGAAGGATCTTCCTCTAGATGGTTCTTTTGATAGACATATTTAGTATAAATAGGAGTCGAGGGTANTATTAATAAGGCCTAGCAATAAGGAAGAATAAGTCAAATGTAAGAAGACCTAATAGAATCTTTCGCTTCTAGAAGGATCTTCCTCTAGATGGTTCTTTTGATAGACATATTTAGTATAAATAGGAGTCGAGGGTATGAGAACTATTGTATTGGATATTATTGTAATAGAGCTCTACTCGACTGGAGGTTTCCCCTTCGAAGAGGCAAGTGAACATTGCTCTCAATACTTGAAGTGCTCTTTCTGGTGTTATTCTACTATCATTTCAGTATTATTGTGGTGTTGTTTTGGTTATATTGTTGTTCATCTTCCATTTCTATCATTTTATTTTTGTTCTGCATACTTTTTATATATGGAATATTACAAGTGGTATCACAACACTTTCCTCGGTAGAAAATTGTGGGTAGTTTTTTTTCAGGGTAGAGACATATTCCGACGTCTTTAAGCTACAGAGATTTGTCGTTACGTCCATAAAACCACGGTTGAGGGAATCATACACGCAGTAAATACAAGTGGTACTTAAGTGCACATCTATTGGCCACCCGTGTAACCTCTGTTGGTACCCCTTCGAGTGGTAGCGCATGAGACAACACTTGTATACGGATCGACCTAGATTTCCTCATGCCCTCTTTAGATAAACTGATCGACTGCCTAACTGCTATAGTGTCACCGAGAACAACACTCAGGAAGATAATATCTAGTAGTTGGGTAGTCGGGTAGTACAGCTAAGGGCACAGTCTAGCCTCCTTAGTTGGTGCCCTGAGATATTGGGCCGAGTACTACTGTTGGACCACGCAAGTATATCAGAGAGCTATAGCATAGGGTAAACCCTTGTCTGTAGAACCCTTGAATAGCTAACCCTTAGGGAAGGAAACAAAAAAGAAAACATACAAGATCTATTGCCGCACAACTGTGTTCGAGTTTCCAAATCACTACACATTTATTCTTGGTTAAGAATTTGGGCATTTCATCACTGCAGTATTCTTCAGACCGGAGTATAAATCTGGAGTTAAGAATTTGGGCATCTTATCACTACACCATTATTTGAGACCTATTGCATTGGATTTATCTCTTCTCCCTTATCACATTCATACCTATTTCTTTTCAGCAAAAGTTTTGACCCCACCCGCCCCTCTTTGTTTCCCTCGTCATCATGGCGCATACCCGTAGCCAAGACTTGGAAGCTCGCTTCAATACCTTGCAATCTAATTTCACAGAGACACAACAAGAAGTGAGACAGATCAGTGCCAATATTTCCACCATAAATAAAAACGTGCATTCCTCCATCATCGCCTTAATCGTGTAACTCAAAGAAGACCTAAAACAATACATGACTACCCAGCTTGAATATGTCGCTTCGATGATCTGCACCAAGTTGCAGATCCCTGCAGATCCCCCTTTATCTGACCCACCTTTGCATACCGATGTTGAAACTTCCTCTCATTCCCATAATTTTCAGCCCCATCACTTTCAACGTGACCTACGCCTTCCGCAGGTGGATGTGACCAAATTTGATGGCTCAGATCCCACTAGTTGGGTAACTCAAATGGAACATTATTTCTGTTTGTACGACATTACAGATGACTTGGCCAAACTCCGGTATGGTGTTCTCCATATAGATCAAGAACGCTGGCAATGGTGGCAATGGAGAAAAAATGCCCGTCAAGGGTATGTTTCTTGGATACACTTTGTGGCAGAGCTTTATGAATGCTTTGACACTGACACCAACCATTTAGGCCATTTGACAAAGTTGAAACAATCTAGAACAATGGAAGACTTTATAACTTCTTTTGAGCGACTGACTTTTCATATAGAGGGAATGTTTGATGCTTTTTTCCGAGAATGTTTTATCAGTGGCCTCAAGGATGATATTTGTGCCCATGTCCTCATGTCTCTACCTCAAAGTTGGGTGGAGGCTACTAAACGCGCTAAGGAAGCACAAGAGGTTGTCTCTTCTCAAAACTAGAAACCCCACTTTATTCCTCGCATTAAACCAGTAAATCCCACTCCTCCTTCTACTCCACTAAAGATCCAAAAATCGACCAGGGCCAAAATGGTTGAACACCAACTCAAAGGCCTTTTTATAATTGTGATGACAAATGTTTTCCAGGACACAAGTGTAAGGAAAAAAATATTTTTATGTCCATCTTGTAGGATGTTTCAGAAAAGGATGTTGAATATCCCCGTGTGTCTGAGTCACCTGAACCCACCGAAATTACCCCTCCCTCAGACCCTCCCGAAGTAGAATCGGTCATTTCCCTAAATTCTCTCACGAGATTCTCTACTCCCAAAACCTTCAAACTAATTGGCTACATCAAGCATAGGAAGTTCATCATTCTTGTTGATAGTGGCATCACCCATAATTTTATTTATCGTCGCATTTCCCAAGAAACTAATTGTTATATCTATGCAGTCAATAATTTCCAAATCATGATTGCCAATGGTGGGTCCATGAAATGTGGAGGGTGTTGTGAAAATGTGGGTCTCCAAATTGGTGACTACCACCCGAAATCTCATATGTTTTCTATCGACATGGGCGGTTGTGACATTGTGTTGGTTGTAGATTAGCTAAGGACTTTGGGTACCATTCTCATGGATTTTAAGGAATTAACCATGCAATTCGATGAGTACGGTCAGAAATATAATTTACAAGGCATCACCGCCAGTTCCCCTGAGATCATTAGTTCCCATCACATGGAAAAGTTGCTCAAAAAAGGTCATTCGGGAGTTATTGCCCAACTCCATGCCATACAAGCAACTGAGACAACCTCTATTCCGTAGGACCTCCAATCCATCCTCTCTAAACATCAAGTAGTTTTTTCCACTCCCCAAGGACTCCCTCCTTCCCGTTGTATTCATGATCAATCCATTCCCCTTGTCCCGGGAAGCCTTCCTCCCAATATTCGTCCCTATCGTCACCCCTTTTCCCAAAAAAATGAAATTGAGAAAATGGTTCAATAACTGCTTAACGCAGGTGTTATTCGTCGTAGTACAAGCCCCTACTCTTCTCCCGTGGTCATGGTCATGAAGAAAGAAGGCTCTTGGCGCATGTGTCCTGATTTTCGTGCCCTCAACAAACTCATCATTAAAGAAAAATTTCCCATTCCTATCATTGATGACCTCTTGAATGAATTGAGTGGCGCCCAGTTCTTTACTAAACTTGATCTTCGTTCTAGCTACCACCAGATCCATATGAAAGAGGTAGACATTCCTAATACTTTCTTTAGAACTCATGAGGGCCACTATGAGTTTTCGGTCATGCCCTTTGGTTTGTGTAATTCTCCCTCCACTTTCCAAAGCCTCATGAATCATGTATTTCGACCTTTTCTCCGTCATTTTGTCTTAGTTTTATTTGATGATATCCTCATCTATAGAAAAACCTAGACAAACCATCTTTCTCATGTGGATTGAGTTCTCCATCTACTCTCTCAACACCAACTTTTCCTGAAACAATCTAAATGTTCTTTTGGCGCCTCAGAAGTCGAGTACTTGGGTCATCTTGTTGGAAAGCACGGTGTCATGGTGGATCCTAAAAATATTGAAGCTATGCAAGACTGGCCTCAACAAAAGACTCTCAAAATATTGAGTGGATTTATGGGCTTAATAGGTTATTATCGCAAGTTTGTTAAGAATTATGGAAATATTGCGGCCCCAATCACTGCACTCCTTAAAAAGAATTTTTTCACCTGGACTCCAGCAGCTGCTCAGGCTTTTCAAAACTTGAATATGGCCATATGCACCACTCCAGTCCTGACACTTCCTGAGTTCACAAAGACCTTTGTCCTGGAATGTGATGCTTCAGGGAAAGGAATTGGTGATGTCTTTATGAAAGAGGGTTGGCCTTTGGCCTTTACCAGCAGAAAATTGTCTGAATGAAATTTGAGAAAATCGATCTTTGAAAAGGAAATGTTGGCTATTCTGCATGTCGTTGATATTTGGTGCCCTTATCTATTGAGGAAACGCTTCCAAATTAAGACAGATCATAAAAGCCTCAAGTATTTTCTCGAACAAAGCATTTCCTCCCCAAAGCAACAAAAATGAGTGACTAAGCTCTTTGGATATCATTATGAGATCATTTACAAGAAAGGAAAAGACAATGTGGTTGTAGATGCACTTTCCTGAAAATATGAAGATGAAGGGTCCCTTTTTTCTCTCTCCTTTATTGTACCAGATTGGCTCCAATCCGTTCACCAGGAATGGCTACACGATCCCAAAAGTTTTCATCTGATACAAAATTTGAATCCCAATTCTCCAGTTTCCCCAGGGTACTCTTGGCACCATGATGAGCTTCGATATAAATAACGTTGGTATTTAAGTAAACAGTCAAAACTTAAATCCATGGTACTTTCTGAGCTTCATGTTACACCCATAGCAGGGCACTCAAGGTTTACCAAAACCTATGATAGGTTCAAACGTTATTTTTTCTTGGATGGTATGAAACAAGAAGTTTGTAATTTTTTGGTTGAATGTGATGTGTGCCAACACAACAAGGGTGAAACAGTCAAAAATATTGGCACACTATAACCGCTTCCGATTCCACTTGCTATTTGGTAGGATATCTCTATGGATTTTATTGTAGGCTTACCTAAATCGAGAAATAAATCAGTCATCATGGTGTTTGTTGATATCCTTTCCAAGTATGCTCATTTATGTGCTCTTAAACACCCATTTACAGCAACCATTGTGGCTCAATGTTTCATGGATCTGCCAGTTCGGAGGAAAGGGACGCATGGCAGGATATCTGCCAGTTTAGAGGAAAGGCACTTCGGGGAAAAGTGAGAGTGGAGCGCCCAAAACGTCTAAAGACCGAAGAGCCGAAGTTAACCATAATCGTTGATCTTCTTGAGACACGCGTCATAATATTGTGAATTCCAGGTGAAAGAATTCCGCGAGGAAGCCAGTTGGAAAGGTTGAGACTTCCGAAGGCTGAAGTCCTGAAGTGGACTAGAGCCATTGATTTGAGGTGGATACGTGGTGCATGATTTAGAACTTGGGGTACAAAATACTCTAGGGGAGAGCAGAGGTGAAAAGTGTTGAACTCCTGAAGCACGGAGTCCCAAAGTGGATCTCGATCGTTGATCGTGAAGGAGGGTGAGGGTCATTGATTTTGTCCTGGATGAGGGTTCTGAAGTCACAAAGCGCCAGGAGGTTAAGACATGGGTTACAACCTAATGTCACGTGCAAGGAAGAGGCTAGCACTATCAGTGTGAGATTTGAGAAAGGGTGCCAAGTGATCAGGACCCATGGATAACTGTCGATTTGAGAATGAAAAATCATCGACGAGGAATCATTGTGGGGAGTGAAGGAGAAATTAGCGAGTGTGCTAGTTCTCTGTCCACAATTTTCTAGAACCGTTGATCTCATCGAGACAATAAATCAACGATCATGATTTAAAGGAGATTTGGGTGAGCACTTTTCAGATTGCGGGGATAGAGTTCTCCGATAAAGAGCAAGCACATTGGAAACCCACAATTTTTGTGAACCGTCGATCGATGGAGGAGTTGGTAATGATTAGATCATGGCCATGAAAACATTGAAGGCGATAAAAAGGGTTTTGTTTGATTGAGTTTGATACTAGAAAGGTCCTGAGGAGTTGATCCATCTCGAGAATAACTAATGATCCTTGACTGGGAGGTAGAGCAGCCTCGAGGATAGTAGGGGCGTTTGCATCAAGTGGTATCATATCTATAATTTACTTGCAGACAATAGGAAAAGGTGAGAAGGTGAGAGGAGATAATATGATAACAACAAATGGTATCAAAAGTTGAATTTCTCATGTAGACAACAGGTGAAGAAAGACAAAATAATGATGCTTTGTAAAGATTGTTTCAAGGTGTACAACAAATAGTAGACATCCAGGAGGGTTGAAGGCAAAAAAGATGGCTATTGAAGGCCATAAGTGTGGTCGAGGAGAAGAATGCAAGAATAAAATTAAAGAAAAAATTGACAAGTAGTTCAGTGAGATAAGAGCAGAGATGGAGAAGATAGCATTGAAGATGCAACAAGAAGGAAAGGTACACTGGACATATGACTGGCCTTTGAAGAGGAAAGCAAAATGGCATGTCCAGAAGTTGTTGGCCAAAAAGAAGCAACAGATAGTAAGGAGGTGGTTGAGGGAAGTTGAAGCCCTTAGTGATATAGGGAAAGTGATTCACATCTGTGAACCAGAGATTGGGAGGAACCTCAGTGATGAGGAGGAAATGAGATCAGCTAGAGATCTCATGAACTACTAGGAGGGAAGAGATAAATTATTAGATTTCCAGATGGGCGATGAGATGGGATCAAGCAAAGATCTCATGGAATGCCAAGAGGGTAGGACTAGAATCCCAATTTTATAGGTGTGTAGGAGAAAGGTGAGTCTGTCTGAAGGTCTCAGAAGATCTGAAGAGAGTTCAGACCAGCAAGGGGTGCTGACAAATGAAACAGAGTAAATGAAGAGGCCTCATCTGAATGAATATTAATGTGGAGTTGCAGGCTATGTGAACGAAGATGATGAGAAGTTAAATACATCCATCATAGAGGAGGTAGATCAAAAGAGTGTTATGATCATTAGGGGAATTCAAATATTCCTACCAAATAACCCAACAGAGGCTAGGACAAGTGTTTCACATGAGGAGGTGATGCAACAGGAATCCAAGAAAAAGGCCATGGAGCCAAATGCTTTTAAAATTAACTGTGTCTGTGATGCAGTTGCAGTAGAGGAAAGACAACCAACAAGGACTGTCAAAGAGGAGGAGAAGGAGAAGACACTGATGTATGCCCCAACATAAAAGGAGGAGCATTCAAATGAATTTCTCACTCAATGGAAGAAAGAGATGAAGATGTTGGAGAATTGATTGAAAAATCCAGAACTAGGAAAGGACTGCCAATATGCAGTCATGAAAAGGGAGACAAGATGCTAGCATGAGGAACAACTAGAGGAAGTTGGAGTTGAACCAACACAAGAAGAGATGACATAAGTCAATCTGTTAGAGGAGGAAGTTGAGAAATAACTTAGCGGTAATACTGCAGAACTGGAGTCTGCAACAGAGTGGCTAGCTAGGGCCACAGGAAATGAAGATAACATGAAGGGTTAGATTAATGAAATTGGTAAGGAAGAGAAAGCGAACACATTTCAATGTGCCCAAGAGATGGAGAAAGAAGAGAAATCGATGGAATTTCTCAAAAATTCCAGCCAAGGAGATGAACATAAGGCAACTGTGGAATTTGGATCTACAATAGAAGGAGATGAGCATTCAGATGAATGGCTCGAAATTTTCAGCCAGTAAGCTAAGAAAGAGATAATTGTAGAATGTGAACCTACAAAAGAGGAGGAAGTAAAATTTAACATGGATCTTGTTGATCTGTGTGAAGAGTTGGAGGCCCTGGAGAGAAGGGTAAAGATGCAAAGTCATCTTATCCAACAAGTTAAGTTGGAAATTGTTGGAGAGATCATTCAAAAGAGCATACTGCAGGAGGAAATCCAGCCAGTGGACTAGCTAGACAAATAAATAGAGGAGATAAAGAGATTGATGTTGGAAGCAACACAAGAAGAGATTGATGTTGGAAGTAGCACAAGAAGCAGTCATCAGAGAAGTATGGTACAAAAGAAAACCTGTAGGAGCAACAAGGCAGAAGAAGAAGAAAGGAAAAGGAGCAGATTAATAGCTCCAAGAGAAGGTATGGGACCGTAGAGGATCTCAACAGTAAAGCAGAGGGAGCCATGAGAAGGAGCTCATGATTTTCCCAGTAGTCGATTATGATGCAGGATCATCTTCATCAAGCACATGTGGAGAGACAACTCAACTACTTAGCGCTCTTTTGAATCAATTCATAATCTTAACACTAGCATATTTTGCAAATATGTTTTTGAATTGATTGAAAAATGAAGAAGATCAAAACGCTTGGGAGATGAATGATCTCGAGTGATCTGGGAGTTTCACTCCTAGACATTTGTGTAATAGGACTTAAGTGGGGGTTATTTTTTTTTTTTGGAGTAGATAGACATTGTAAATGGTGATGAGACACCACTAGAGTAGTTAGAGGAAAAGTATCGAGGAGCCCCATTTTTTTTATTATTGTAACAAATGCCCAGTAGAGGTAGTAGAAGGTAGATAAGAGAGGAGAGAAGAGAGTTGAGAATCTGTTATAGTCCAGCCTATACATATTATAATCAGACATTCATGTTAATGAACAAAGCAGTTTTTCCTACATATGATTCTTTATGTGTTTGTGTGTGTTTTATGAATGTCATTTGTGGTTATGTATGTTGTAGATGTGAGTTAGATTCCATCTGCAGGGAACATATAGACTTCACTATATGTATGTGAGTTTGGTGAATTGTTCTGGGTTGTTAGGCTAAATGCAAGGAGTGCATGACAGAGTGGTGGAAACGTTGTGAGCCAACGCAAGGAGTGCACATCTAAATTTCAAATCAAATTCAGAAGAGAACATGACAAGAGGGCACACTAGGATAAATATAGACTCAAGGAGGAAGACGTGTGCAAGGAGTGCACCATGCAAACACTTAGACAAAATGTTTCAAGAATTTGTCTTAAGGATCAGTCGAGCACAAGGAGTGCACATAGGCAAACTTGTTCAAGTTTGAAATCTCAGGAGAGTGTTGAGTTTCCAAGAGGGAACCAGAAAAGTCCTTTGAAGGAAGCAGAAGGGCCAAGAGCCTTTAGAGTTCTGAGCTAGTTTGAAGCTCAGAAGAGATAGCACGAGGAGTGTGCAAGAGTTGGACTTATTCAAAGTCCCAGAGATCAGGAGGAGAAGCTCCAGTCGATACCCAAGAATTATGGATCATAGTAGAAGGTTCAGAGACTGAAACCTTTGAACACTTGCAAATTTTCCCAATTTTGGGAGAACGAAGAAGCTCAGGAGGAAGAGAAATATCAGCCGTCAGATCAGCTACAGGAAAAGATCTGGACCATTCGATCTACGTCCATACATTAGATGGAGCACACCGAGGAAAACTAAATATCCCAACCATTGGATCTGAGCATGAGGGATTGACATTCGTCAGATCCAGGTAAATTTCATGAGCCTTAAGTCCTTTGAGAGTGCACAAGAGAGTGGACTTACCGAAGTCCTAAAGCCAGTCATGATCGTCCATCCTCCTGGGTGACAGGTGGTGAAATATCTGAGACTCTGAAGCAGAAGTACTTCGGGAATTCTCAGACAAGGAGAAATAGAAATCGCCAAAGAGACGAAGGACGAAATAGATCATGTCTGTTGGTCGCCAGGAGGTACGTGCCAACATATATGAGACTTTGGGGAAAGTCACTTCATAAGATTTCAATTGTGGAGTGTGACAAACTCCCAAAGTCTCAGAGGTCGAAGTAGATCGTAATTATCTATTGTGAAGGACACGTGGTAAGAGATCAGAAAGATCATAGGCCTAACACTCTGAAAAGGAATTCGATAAGAGTAGAGAAGATCTGCACCGTCAGATCAAGAGGGATGTGTGGAAAAAATACATTCAAGTGAAACCACTTTGGCAGAAAACAAGTGTGCAGGAGATGAAACACCCAAATCCCTAAGAGCCAAAGTGGATCATGGTCATCATATCCAGAAGGAAACGTGTCGACAGATTGTGTATTTCGGGTGAAAGCACTCCGGGAGAAATAAAAGGGAGAAAGTTTGGAATTCCCGAAGCGTGGAGTCCTGAAATAGATCCTGACCATTGATCAGGAGGAAGATAGGTGGAAAAATATCTGATTGTTCATTAGAAAGGGCTCTGGGAGATCTACGTGGAGCAGAAGAAAAAGCGCTGAAGCGACCAAAGTAAATCCATACAATTAGATCTGGAAGGGATACATAGCAAACATCCACATACTTCGGCAGAAGAGCACTTCGGGGAAAAGTCGAGATGGAATGTAACAAACTCCCGAAGCTCGAAATTACGAAGTAAATCATAGTCGTCTGTGAATAAGGGATGCATGGTAAGAGATCTACCAGTTTGAAGGAAAGGCACTTCGGGGAAAAGTGAGAGTGGAGTGCCCAAAAATTTCGAAGCCCGAAGAGCCGAAGTTAACCATAATCGTTGATCTACGTGAGACACATGTCGAAATATCATGAATTCTGGGTGAAATCATTCTAGGAGGAAGCCAATGTGGAAAGGTTGAGACTTCCAAAGGATGAAGTCCTGAAGTGGACTAGAGCCATTGATTTGAGGTGGATAGGTGGCACCTGATTCAGAACTTTGGGTACGGAATACTCTGGGGGAGAATGGAGGTCAAAAGTGCTGAACTCCCCAACCACGGAGTCTCAAAGTGGATCTCAATCATTGATCATGAAGGAGGACAAGGGTCGTTGATCTAGTCTTGGTTGAGGGTTCTGAAGTCATGAAGCGCCAAGAGGTTAAGCCCTGGGTTACAAACCAAGGTCACATGCAAGGAATAGTCTAGCGCTCTCAGTGTGAGATTTGGGAAAGTGTTTTAAGAGAGAAGGACCATCAGATAGCCATTGATCTGAGAATGAAAAATCAAAAGTGAGGAATCATTGCGGGGAGCAGAGGAAAAATTAACGACCGTGCTAGTTCGCCACCTACAATTTGCTAGAACTGTTGATCTCGTCAAGACAATAAATCAATGATCACTATTTAAAGGAGATTTGGGCAAGCACTTTTCGGATTGTGGGGAAAAAATTCTCCGATAAAGAGAAAGCACATTGGCAACCCACAATTTCTGTGAACCTTCGATCGACGAAGGAATTGTTAACGATTAGATTGTGGTTGTGAAAACCCTAAAGGTGATAACTGTAAATTCTAACCTTGTACAATATCTACTGCAAACAGATATTCATAAAAAGAACAGAAAACATACAATGGAAAGTACAAGTTACATTACATAGACATTTTTCCCCTGGAAACCCAAACTGGGAAAACCAACATATTCTATATTATTCATCATGTTACAATTTTTACAATACAAAATACATATAGGATCCAACGACATTCAAAACCCTAACCCAATGACCTAGATTAGTCCAAAACCCTAATTCCTTAATTGGAAATATAAAACCATCGACAAAGAAACCATGTGTCGAACAACTAGTGATGGGTGTTCTATATGCACTAAAACTACACTAAAAACCCTCAATTAAAATTTCAACCTAGGGTAAGTAAACTTAGAGTTGTAAAAAAATATATGCCAAAGGTAGAAGGACTAGTAGGAGTATAGCCTAACTAAGGAAGGTATCTATCTAAGGCTAATCTACTCAAGAAAAGCTATCTAATGAGCAAACCCTACTAAGAAACTTTAAACTATCTAACCTAAGTAATTTTGGGCCAAGGATCGATGGATAGTTCTAAGAAAAGCAAGTAAAAACCATATTTAAAGAAAACTAGTTCATGACAATAAACAAAATCAACTATTAAGCATAACAATGAGCAACTAACAAAAGAAAACTACCTTAACTTGCCAACCTACATTCAATGAGAAAATACCCTATGAAAACAAATAAATAAAAAAGACAACAACTATTCTATTGAAGCAAGTAAACAAGTAAGCAAATACAACTAACTAACCTATTAAAGAAAATAAACAAGTAAGAAAAACAACTAGCTAACCTATTAAAGAAAATAGACAAGTAAGCAAAACAACTAGCTAACCTATTAAAGAAAATAGACAACTAACTACTCTAAGATAACTTCTATTTCAAGTAATCAAATTAAAACTTCTCATTGAACAACTATCTAGCCTAAGAGGCAAGTGAACTAGATTCTTAATTCAAAACTATCTCTAATTCATGAAAGGAAATGTATTTAATTGAAAGAAAGAAGACTAACAACTATCTTTTAATCTATGATAAACAAAACTGCTCTCTAATCTATCAAAGAAAAAGACTATCTATCCTACAACATCATTTAAACTATCTTTTAAACTATGGAAACAAGAAACTATCTCTTCTTATCTACAAAAGCAAGAAACTATATTTTCTAATCTATGAAAACAGGAAAACTATCTTTTAATCTATGACATTTCAAATATAATGTTGGTGGTTGTGTGAATGTCTCCGGTGTGTGATAATATCTCGATGGTACTTGAAAACAAAGGACAATTCAAGCGGTATAAGTTCAACACTAATCTCAATGGCAAAGTGAAAGGTATGGATTAAACAATCCAATGAGAGTTTAGCCATGAAAAAAACAATGTTAGATACCCTGCATATTCATATATGAACCATCAACAACATAACGAGATCATCATTATACATATATACTACATAAGAAAAATTCATAATTCAACTCAATCATTAACTAAGAAATACAATTACAATTTAACTCTAGGACAGAAATTACATAAATGAAACTATGCTATATCTATTCTAACAATTCAAACTGCAATAAGAAAATGCTTAAGAACATAAATTTAAAACATGACATTAAATAGTAAACTAACAACTACATTAACCAACAACTAATTAAACAAGATCTATATAAAAATGAGATAAGCAAGCTATAATTAAAAACTAGAATTAACTCTATCCATCCATCAAATCCTTGTCGAAGAAAACCCAAATTAAAACTCTGTTCTATTCTATTTAAAACTTTGTTTTAAATTTAACTCTAAAATCATAAATGAAAATGTAATCTACTATCTAATTGCAGATGGGGTTAGTCTAGGGACTTGCAATTCCGTTCCTAACTACAAGATCAATGCATGCTAACACAATCTGTCATACTAACCTGCAAAAGAGAGTCAAAGCAATTAAACTACAACAACAAATTAATGAACAAACTAATAATGCATGTACAAAAAATAAAGAGAACAACTAAACTATGAAATGCATAAACAGCACAAAGAATAGTTACGAGACTGTTGGTGGGCCCCCCAGCAAGTCGTGGTCACTTTCTTAAAGCACACCATGATCTCAACAATTCAAATTCACCATGAAAACTCAAAAACGCAGCTCTGATATAATCTGGCAATGTAAAATAACAAAACAGAGTAAAATCGTATTTTTGTCTATCGCACTAATGTATATGATGTTTAACAACTATTTGACCACCTTGATGGTATTTATAATGTTTACAGACCAAGTGGTCGACCATAGGAGAGCCGAACCACTTCTAAATTTGGCAATTTGCATTAAATGATGGGCCTTAACTGCTAAAATAGAGAGAACCAATAATCACCCTCTTGAACAACTAAAACTAAGTTGTCGAGATCTCAGTAGCTGGAGGGGGTAAGGATGAACAAAACCCATGTTCCCAATTCACCCATCATTGGTCACCAATACCATAACCGCAAAGTCAGCTTTCGTTTTTGTGCAAAACGCAGTGCTGGATGCAGTTCCAGATCAGTTACCGGAACAAGTGTTATAAGGAGTGCCAGACTAAGTGTCAGAAGAAGAAATGTAGTGCATTTTCGCTCTGTAACATCAAAAAATGTGAATCAGATCCATGGAAGCATGAAAACATGATAAATTATACTCAATATAATTATTAAACATTAATCATACATACCTAGTGTTGATCATACTATTTTATCATAAAATTCTTCAAACATCTCCTTCAAAATGTGAAAAATACATATGTACATTCGACAAAAAGTGTCTAATAACTGTCATAAATTGATCTTATCTCGGGCCCAAGATTACCCCCACACTTACGATTTTGAAGGTCCCACTGCAAACAAAAATAAGTTACCCTTTGTGACTAGGCTTGCTGAGGAGGATCGGCTTTGGAAGCCTCTTCTTCTTGCTGTGAAAAATTTGCCTTGTGCTTCGTGTGTTGCTTAAGCTTTTCTCTGAGGTTGTGGTTAGATTTAGTCATCTCATTGACCAACCATTGAAGGGATTTAACTTTTGCCTGAAGGACTGCATTATCATGATGAAGGTCTGTGTCTGGCAACTGTTGGATAAGTTGATAGTTTTCCTTTTGTAGCTCCTCTATGGTTGGGGTAGAATCGATGATCTCCAAGGAAGGCTTAGATCCTTTGAGGGATGTGGACAATCTATCAGTTTTAGGATCTAGAGTGGGCATGGGTGAAGTAGGAGTGATGGGAAATCGATAAGGTGAGGTAGGTTCTGATTTTGTTTTCCTTGGTGGCTCTAATCCATTCGCAGAGACTTCCCTATGTTTTTTATGAGGGCTCTCAAGGTCGGAGGACACTTGGATAGGATTTGAAGCAGGTGGAGGTTTTGCACAAGGCTTGGTTCTTTTGCTCCGGGTACTCTTTTGAAAGGGTCCTTTACCAAATCGATTGGATCCCCTCTTGTTTGTGGGAATGATGGGAAAGTCTTGTTGAATTACTTCTTGGATATTTTTAGGTGTAGGATCAAGAGAGAGTGAAGGCATTGGGGGGTTAACAATAGGCTTCTTTTGGTCTTTGCTCTTGGTCTTTTTACCAGATGAAGAAGTAGGGATATCAACAATATTTTGGTATTTTTCCGACAAAGAGAGGGTTTTTTCAGGGGGGTTTGGAGTTCTTGGAGAGAGAGGCTTGGATGGAGAGATAGTTTTTAGGCTAATTGGATTTTTTTCGGTCTTAACTGTCAAGTGAGGGTTTGCAAAATTGGTAGATAAAGGCATCCCAAGTTTGCCCCTGTTTCTCTAGTTCGGCTAGAACAAGGAGTTTGATCAAGCCATGGTGAAAGAGACTATTGTGGGGGTTAGTCACATTCTTCCTCACTTGAGAGGACATATTCTCCAAGATTTTGAGAAAATAGAAGGGGAAGTTCAAGGGTTTGTTGAACATAAAATGAGCCAGCAATCTAAAATGACAAGATTTGAAAGTAGAGTATCAACCTTCACATGTAATTAACCTCATGATGAAGATGAGGGGGTTGATAAATTTTGCCTTTATCAACTCCTTAGCATACCCTTTCTCTCTTGAAATTCTCTCGAATTCGGGCTTAAACACCCTGTTATAACTTGAGCGTGGGAATTGGTGGTTTTTGAACCATCTATCTCCCATTCTTGGGAGATTTGTAGCTGCAGCAATGGACTCTTCTGAAACTTCAAAGATAAGAGACCCTACATGTGTTGTATTACCATCAAAACTGACTGTAAATTGCATGGAGAGGCTGTCATTGTGGCCCTGCAAGCTAGGCAAAAATGGTCCCCATCCTGCGCGCAAAAACATCTCTCAACACTGTGCAAATTCGGGAATGGAAAACAGGTCCGCATAGGAGGAGGGTTCTTACCTCATGGGCATTGTGACAGAGGTGAAATTCACGAAGCAAGGGCATAATTGAGACAAACAGTGGCATGAATTGAGCATAGGCCAAATGTGTTTTGAACAGGGGATGAAATGGCAGAGGTTGGGCGTGATTTCTTAACACAGGGGAGAGAAAATGGAAAGGGAAAATGGAGATAATGGTTTCCCAACCTGATTTTGAATGCGCTTATGGTGGAGTACATTGCACACATGTGCGCGTGAGCTTCCATGTGTGGGAATTTCAAATTCGATGACTCATTTTGGGGCAATGTAATGATGCATGGTTAGATCAATGTTGAAGTCTTTTGACTTGGACATTTGATCATAAACATATGAAGCATCTACAATCAATGTCTGCAACCAATTCAATTGAATGTAATTTAGTTCTAGTTACCTAGAATCTAGGACAGTTACTGGTGTGTAATTCACATGGTACTTCGTTCGACACCTCATATGAAATTTCATATGGTACCTCATATGACATTTCATATGGCACCTCATATGGTACTTCATCTGGTACCTCTATGTTAAATACATTTTTACTTCCTGTAATGGATAGCCTGCAAATTTGAAGTGTTTTTGACAATCACAATGGTAAATGAGCAGAGGCAAAATGTTCCCTTGTTTTTTATTTTTTCGTCATGCTTACTCAACCCTCTTGCATATGACATATAATGTCAAAACCTACAATGAATAGGTTATAGCAAGTAAAAACATGTATTGTCAAACCTACAATGTACATCTTGTAATGAAAGATAAACCGATAAAAGTGATCTGGTCTGTTAGGCATATGTTCAGTAATTTATAGCACACGGGAGTTTATCACTTTAAAAATAAAATGACTATTAATGTAGTAACCTGTATCATGGAAATAATACAAAAAATCTTGCAAATATCTACTTCTCTAGGCAATGATAATTTGTCAGATCATGAACCCCTCCCCCACACCTAAGTATTGTGGCACCTCACAATCAAAAGTATAGGAAACGAGTCAGTATCCCCCAATAGTCGAAGATTTATAGTATGTCAAGTGTAAAGATAAAATTTCACAGATTGGTCTGACGAGACCGTTAGAATATGGCCCCACCTATAGGAAACATGATCCTATATATGGATAAGAAGAGATAGGCAAGAGAGTTTCAAGATAGTCTTAGAGTTATTTCCCAATGGAAAGTGTATGAGATTCATTAACCTTAGCTTAACCGCACATTATTCATGCCAACGTTTTCTGCAAGTAATGTTGTAGATCATGACAAGTTTAAATTTATTAGTTACTTTTGTCAAATTACCATCCTCGGTAGGTAGAATGCCCCACTACCATCAAGCTTGTTCAGTAATTCGGTGGGTTTACCTAGTCATACCACAGGCCGGTACCCACTGCTAGTAGACCTCTTAAGTATCCCGGTAGGTGAGCCTCTTAAACCCTCAAAGACTGGTCCTCCATCCTTTAAGATTTTAGTATAAGATTGATTTATGCAAGAAGATGGGGGAACAACTCCGAAAACAACTTTTTCTCTTTTTTTCAATTGGGATGGTATTTATGTTAGAGGATGAATTTCCGTTATATTACTTAGTGATTGTCTCGATGTAAGGGGTACTTAAGAGGATGTGGCCTATCTAAAGATATGATATAATCAAGCTATTTAGTGTGTAGTGGATGGTACCATTGAGAAAGAACAAAAAGGTATCTCTAGGCTCAACTTACTTTATTCCTTTGTAGTTATTGTGATGTTTCCATGGCTAACCGCTAATTAGACCTCCTTGTTACTCTTTGATAGAGACACTTGACTCACTTACTCAGGTTTCTCATAAAAACTGTACGAGAGACCTCTAGGATTGATAGTTATGGTATAACTTCCTTATACAATGGTGAAGAGTTTCAAGAGAAACTACTTTAGAATGCCTTAAAAAATGAGAATGTTTGCAAAAACATGGCTAATTACAGTAAGTCAATATTCATTTGATGCTTTAGCAGACACAAAATTCAAGTGTAATAATGTTTTGAAGAAAGATCCTTGAAACTGTGTACTCCTGGTGAAATAAATACTTGCGGAACCTCTAGATTTTCCTTATTAACAAAATTTAAAAACTATTTACATATGTACAGTAGGAAATTTAGAAAACTTTTCAAGAAAAAGGGGGGACTTCCCCATCTACTAAGGCCAATGCCTTGTCAGCTGACATGACCTATAGAAAATACTCTTTGTAAATGGGCTTATGATAAATTTTGAGTTGGTTCCCATTTACCACAAAGGAGACTTGTCCATCGTCAATTGTTTTAATTTTTACAGCTCTATTGTCATATATAGTGTCTACCTCGTAAGGGCCCAACCACAGGGTGGTGAGTTTTCCTTTGAAGGTTTTGAATCGGGAATCAAACAATAGATCCCAATCACCAGGTTGGAAGTGTTTCTTCTTAATAAACTTGTCATGCCACTTGCTCCTCTGTTTTGGACTAGTATTGTTCATTGGATGGCATCTTGCCTGATTTCATCCATCTCATTCAATTGTAGGACTCATTGATTTTGAGCCTCATCCAGGTTCAATCCTAATTTTTCATCAATACGGAAGGTCCTTACTTGGAATTCTATAAGTAAAAGTACTTGTTTCCCGTACACTATCTCATAAGGGGTATGCCCAGTGGTATTCCTTCAGGTAGTCTGGTGTCACATACCCACTACCTCAATCAAATTTTTCGTTGATTTTTGCTAAATCAGAGCCCCCGAATTACCTACGGAGGCCTAGCACAAGCTAGCTTTTTCTCTCTCTCTCTCTGTTCCCATGTGATCACGGGTCATGATCATAGTTCAAATAATCGCGGTGCCACTTTGTATTTCGCGCCTCGACGCTATAGGGGTGTCGAATCGTTCGACTCTGCAACCACCGAACCCCAACAGGGCTAGCGACCGGTCAATAGGGACGAATCCCAACAGGACTAGAGAACAACCAATGAGAACAGGCCCCGTCGCACTGTTAAGTGGAGCAAAGGTGGCAGAGGGGGAAATGCGACATGATAGTCAACAGGAAAGGAGGGGGCTCC
>SNQJ01S0059357.1:73022-85928 GCA_010110895.2 Picea sitchensis
CATTCTGGTTTTGGATTAGCATTTTCTATTTCTCTTGAGCATTCAGTTTGGGGGTTTTGCTATACAAACCCTTGTGAGCAACTCGGTGGTGAAATATCCACTCACCTTGTTCCGCAGCTTGGTCTCGGGGATGAAAGACTCCTCCGCACCATTCTAGTCTCAGCCCATCTCCATCTAGCAATTCAGAAGGTATCAGGCCGTACTGTTCTTATGTTTCCAGCAAGCGCGCACCATCATCTAAAGGGAGGTTCGATCCAGCTTATCCTGAGGGTCGGGGGCCATTCCGACAGCTGGGTTTTGTTTGCAGGGATAGGACCATCCGTTTGAGGGATTTTCTGGAGGGTTATCATCATTCTACATTTGTTTGTAGATTGGGATGTCTTGGAGCCATAGGGGATGTCCTGTGATTCGGTAAAAATCATATCTAGGGAGATCTGCTTGAGATCTGAGTCCAAAAATTCTCCCACAGGATTCTCATAGCCCGATCTATATTCTTGGAGAGTTTCAGAGCATTTGGTGGCCTCCTTCATCAGGGCCAAACCAGCTAGGGTTTCAGTCATCCAGTGGGCACCCCATTCAGTGGGAAATTCAGATCTATGGGGTTTGAGAGTGGATTTGGGAATTTGGACATTGGGGTTGTCCTTACAGTAGCCCAGTCTATCATTTGGCATATTTCTCACGATGATTGGACACTTTTGGTAGTGGGGCAGAATTATTGAGGGTTTTAGCATTCTAGCAGGACGTGGCACTTTCCATCTTGGAGGTTGAGCATTAGTACGGCTCAGATCTGCTTGATTCAGTCTTCATTGTATATCCAACCTTTGGAGGCTTATTTTGTATTGTCGGGAGCATTTTGTAGCAGCTCAAATCTATTGCTTGTACGACCATCTGAGGTTTATGCTAGATCGACCATCTATTGTATTGATCTTACATTGCTCATAATAAAAAGGTCAGATCTTTGCTTGTGCTTCTACATCTTGAATATCTTGTGATTTGCGTGTGTTGATGAATCTTGTATGCACTTAATAACTCAATAAATTAGTATTAGTTATTGATTCCAAGAAAGAATTTGGCTTTGGATCAGTACAGATTTCCCTCGCACTGGTCAGTCATGATGGCTCTATAGATGGGCGGTTCACTTCCCCATCCCTCATAAATTTCTGAGGATCCATCTACTTACCAGCCGACGAGACATTTATTTCGGGGCCAACGAGCCGCTTTTGGTTCTCCGGGCCAGTGAAGTCCAAATACGGTATTAATTCTCGGTGGAAGTTAACGCCACCTTTCCAGGTGCCTTCCACCATCATCGTGGTCTCTTTTTTAGCACATCCCCTCTCAATAGTCCTGCAATATAAATTCATAATATTATTCACATTCATCGACCTTTTCCACAAGGTCCATTCACATCACATATTCACATTTCTGAGTTTTCCATAGTTCTTGGCCAGTCCAGTTATTTTTAGAAACTGGGGGAAACAGGGTGTTACATATTGTATGCCCACAAAGCCTCTGGGAGCCTATCAAACCAATCTCGGTGATGTAATTGAACAATATTGGTCAATATGGCTTCCATAACTTTGTTTATAAATTCTACCTGACCATTGGCTTGTGGGTGGTACGAAGACGATTTACGGTGTTTAATCCCATAATTCTCTGTTAGCTCTTTCATCAGCTTGGAAGTAAATTGAGTGCCTTGGTCGGTAACAATTTCATGAGGGACACCGAAGCGGGTAAATATTTCTTCATAGATGAATTCGACAATAGACTTCTTTTTATCCCTGAATAGGGATTTTTCCTCTACCCATTTGGTGACATAGTCCGTACAAACCAAAATATAGTTTGTCCTGCGGGACATGGGTGAAATTTGTCCTACAAAGTTGAGGGCCCATTTTTCGAAGGCTTCTATCATAACTTGGGAATACAAAGGAATTTTTTCAGTCGAAGTAGGTCTTCCTATCCTTTGGAAACTATCAAAACTGCTCACATACTTAACAATATCTTTGAAAATGTTAGGCCAATAGTAACCCGAATGTAACACCTTATATGATGTACGTTTGTTAGAAAAGTGGCCACCACATGGTCCATCATGACAGCTTCATAGTATATCAGGTACCTCACCCTCTCGGACACATCTACGAATAATCAAATCAGGACCTATGCAAAAAATATCGTGACCAACCCAAGAGTAATTAACACTTTGTGTAATAATTTTCTACTTTTCATGAGGTGACAAATGAGATGGTAACATCCTAGTGGCCAGATAGTTTGCAATATCTGAAAACCATGGGGTATTGACAGAGAGGGAAAAAAGATGCTCATTTGGGAAACTATCATCTACAGGGATATCATCATCCTCATTTTTTATTCGAGAAAGAAAATCAGCTACTACATTATCCTTTCCACATTGGTCAAGCACAATCATATTAAATTCTTGCAATAACAAGAGCCACCTAGTCACTCAGCCATTAGTTATAGGTTTATTCTTGAGGAATCTAAGGGAGGAATGATTGGTATGTACAAATACTTCATAACCTGGAATGTAATGATGAAACATGTTAATAGTATGAGCAACTACCAAGAATTATTTCTCAATGACTGTATAGTTTAACTTGGCAGGGGACAAGTTCTTGTTCACAAAATAAATGGCATAGGACTAAGAGTCCTCTTTCTTCCCTAATACCCCTCCTATTGCAGTGTCAGAGGGATCAGTGGAAATATGAAATGAGAGAGTCCAATTGGTCCCTCTATGAACTGGTGCCACAGACAGCTTAGCTTTCAGGGTTTCAAAGACAGTTTGACACTGCTCGGTCCAAACAAAATCAACATCTTTTATCAATAATCCAAACATAGGTGCAACAATCTTTGTAAAATTTTCAATAAACCGTCAGTAATATATGGCATGTCAAATAAAGATTCTTACCTCTTTCTGTGTCTTGGGGGGTGGAAGTGTGACGATGACCTCAATCTTTGCAGGATCAACTTTTATCCCTTCAGATGAAACATGATGTGCTAGAACCACTCCTTTAGTTGACAACATTTTGAATTTTTCATGACTTAGATATAGGTTCATTTCCTGACATCTGATGAGGATCTTCTATATGTTGTCTAAGGCTTCATGGTAAGTGTTTCCATAGACTGTGAAGTCATCCATGTAGACTTCCACACAATCATGAATAAGATCGATAAATATCCCTAATACTGCTCGTTGAAAAGTGGTAGGAGCATTGCACAATCCAAAAGGTAAGGCCCTATAGGCATAGGTGCCCCAAGGAAAAGTAAAGGTAGTCTTGTCCTATTCCTCGGGTGCTATAAGAATTTGATTGTACCCATTGTACCCATCTAGAAAGAAGAAATACTTCTTTCCAGACAAGGTATCTATAACTTGGTCAATGAAAGGGAGAGGAAAGTAATCTTTCAGAGTGGCTTTGTTGAGTTCCCAGAAATCAACACAAATTCTCCATTTCCTGGACACTTTCTTTGGAACCACTACAAGCGGGGATACCCACTTACTATCGAAGATGGGATAGATAAATCCGTCATTTAACAACTTTTGGATCTCTTCCTTGACTATATCTTTAAGTGTTGGGTTCATCCTTCTCTGGGGTTTCCTAACAGGTGTTACTTCCCCCTGAGTATATATGTGATGGATGCATGTGTCGGGGTGTATACCCTTCATGTCAGTGTATTCCCAGGCAAATTATCCTGATTTTTCTTTAAGGATATCTACTAACTGTTTCTGTTGGTCTACATCTAGCCCGGAGTTTATATGTAAAAACTTTCCTGGACTAATCTCGTAAGGCATAGTGTAAGACATGGCAGACTCATATATATCGTAAATAGAATATGTCGAAGACAAAATGGATGGGTCTAATTATTCTTGAAATTATTCCCCAGACATGTATTCAAATTAGGGAAAAGACTGTGGAAAATCCACACATGTGATAGCAAAAATAAATTGGTTTAACACATTTTCTATTGTGTGCTCCTGAAGTGCCCATGGATGGTCACTTGGCAATACGGGTTCTTCCCAGTCTTCATTCTCATATGGACATTCGATCCACCATATATTCTCCATAATAGGTTGAGCAGGAGGGTAAATGGTGAGCTTCTGAATAGAGAGACCATTCAAGATGGTCATTTCTCCTTCTCTACATCCAATAAATGCATTAGTTGTGCCTAGCCAAGGTATTCCCAAAATGTTGGGATGGCCTTTGGCAAGATCCTTTGAATGAATGACAAGAAAATCTATGGGGTACTCTCATGAGGCTAAAGTAACCATGACATCATCTAAAATTCCTTCAGGTATAACCCTAGTCTTATCTGCTAATTCCAAAATTGTTGGGGTAGGTCGAAGAAGAGGTTGTAACTGTAATTGTTCCAAGGTAGTAGCGGTCATAACATTGATGGTTGCCCCTAGGTCTATGAGAGTGTTTCGAATGGAGACCTTATTAATTGTTATGGTCCCTACATGGTTTCCTAGATTCCCATATTTTGTTAGTTTTGGCTGCTCTGATATGTATTCCGAAAGTCCTCCTATCAAGTCCCTGACAACGACGCTAAAAATGATGGGTGTTCTATATGCACTAAAAAGACACTAAAAATCCTCAATTAAATTGTCAACCCAGGGTAAGTAAACTTAGAGTTGAAGCAAAATATATGCCAAAGGTAGAAGGACTAGTAGGAGTATAGCCTAACTAAGGAAGGTAGCTATCTAAGGCTAATCTACTCAAGCAAATATATCTAATGAGAAAACCCTACTAAGCAACTTTAAACTATCTAACCTAAGTACTTTTGGGCCAAGGATCGATGGATAGTTCTAAGAAAAGAAAGTAAAAACCCTATTTAAAGAAAACTAGTTCATAACAATAAGCAAAAACAACTATTAAGAATAACAATGAGAAACTAACAAAAGCAAACTACTTTAACTTGCCAACCTACATTCAATGAGCAACTACCCTATGAAATCAAATAAACAAACAAGCCAACAACTATTCTATTTAAGCAAGTAAACAAGTAAGCAAAGACAACTAGCTAACCTATTAAAGCAAATAGACTAGTAAGCAAAGACAACTAACTAACCTGTTAAAGAAAATAAAAAAGAAATCAAAACAACTAGATAACCTATTAAAGCAAATAGACAAGTAAGCAAAACAACTAGCTAACCTATTAAAGCAAATAGACAAGTAAGTAAAACAACTAGCTAACCTATTAAATCAAATAGACAACTAACTACTCTAAGATAACTTCTATTGCAAGTAATCAAATTAAAACTTCTCATTGAACAACTATCTATCCGAAGAGGCAAGTGAACTAGATTCTTAATTCAAAACTATCTCTAATTCATCAAAGGAAATCTATTTAATTGAAAGCAAGAAGACTAACAACTAAATTTTAATCTATGATAAACAAAATTGCTCTCTAATCTATCAAAGAAAAAGACTATCTATCCTACAACAACATTTAAACTATCTTTTAAACTATGAAATCAAGAAACTATCTCTTCTGATCTACAAAAGAAAGAAACTATCTTTTCTAATCTATGAAAACATGAAAACTATATTTTAATCTATGACAATTCAAATATAATGATGGTGGTTGTGTGAATGTCTCTGGTGTTTGATAATATCTCGATGGCACTTGACAACAAAGGACAATTCAAGCGGTATAAGTTCAACACTAATCTCAATGGCAAAGTGAAAGGTATGGATTAAACAATCCAATGAGAGTTTAGCCATGAAAAAAACTATGTTAGATACCCTGCATATTCATATATGAACCATCAACAACATAACGAGATCATCATTATACTTCTATAATACATAAGCAAAATTCATACTTAAACTCAATCATTAACTAAGAAATACAATTGCAATTTAACTCTAGGAAAGAAATTAAATAACTGAAACTATGTTATATCTATTCTAACAATTCAAACTGCAATAAGAAAATGCTTAAGAACATAAATCTAAAACATGGCATTAAAAAGTAAACTAACAATTACATTAACCAACAACTAATTAAACAAGATCTATATAAAAATGAGATAAGCAAGCTATAATTAAAAATCGCCCTCTTGAAAAACTAAAACTGAGTTGTCAGGAGCTCAGTAGCTAGAGGGGGTAAGGATGAACAAAACCCGCGTTCCCAATTCACCCATCACTGGCTACCAATACCATAACCGCCAAGTCACCCTTCGTTTTTGTGCAAAACGCAGTGCTGGATGCAGTGTCAGATCGGGTACCGGAACAAGTGCTGGAAGGAGTGCCAGACTGAGTGCCGGAAGCAGAATCGTAGTGCATTTTCGCCCTGTAACATCAAAAAATGTGAATTAGATCCTTGGAAGCGTGAAAACATGATAAATTGTATTCAATATAATCATTAAACATTAATCTTATGTACCTAGTGTTGATCAAACCGTTTTATCATAAAATTCTTCAAAAAGATCCTTCAAAATATGAAAAATACTTATGTACATTCGGAAAAAGGTGTCTAATAACTGTCAAAAATTGATCATATCTCGGGCCCAACAACCACCTAAATATAATGCGGTCTCGAGGCAGAAAAAATGCGATCCCGGTGTAGAAAAACAATTTCTTGGGGGCGTTGCACCCCCCCCTCTAACCCCCTTGCGTGTTCGGCGCATACGCTTAGACACTACTACTCGTGCAAAGAATATAACACATACCCAACATTATCCCACTTGTTGTTTTCTTTGCATACAGGGGGTTACAAGGTTACATAGTCAACAATCCAGGGCAACAATGCCCATGGATCATCTACACCAAGAGGACTTCTCAGTGCTCGCATATTTTGTTAATGAATCTGCAACATTCTCCAAAGTGTCCACCTTCATTAGCAATACTTTCTTTTCTTCAACCATGTCTCTCACAAAGTGATATTGAATATCAATATGCTTTGCCTTTGAATGATGAGTTGGGTTCTTTTCCAGAACAATTGCACTCTGACTGTCACAATCTATTCTTACAACTTGATGTACCAACCCAATACCTGAACACAATCTTTGTAACCA
The DNA here is from genome assembly GCA_010110895.2 of Picea sitchensis. NCBI lineage: Eukaryota > Viridiplantae > Streptophyta > Pinopsida > Pinales > Pinaceae > Picea > Picea sitchensis. The sequence continues at coordinate 80,053 of SNQJ01S0059357.1, forward strand.
TACTGATTCCTTACTTGCATGAGTGTCTTCCATGTATTCAACTTTTATAGTTGAAAGGGCCACTACAACCTGTCTTTTGCTTATCCAACTTATTGCTCCTCCAAACAGGTTAAATACATACCCACTTGTAGATCTCCTACGATCCATATCTCCAGCCCAGTCTGCATCCACAAATCCATGTATATCCACCACTTTGTCCAATATTGGTCTTCCTTCGTAGCACAATCCATAGCTAGCAGTGCCATGCAAATACCTAAAAACCCTTTTTACAATTGTCCAATGCTCCTTCCCTGGTTTTGACATATACTTGCTCAAAACTCCCATTGCATGTGCAATGTCCGGTCTAGTATGGACCATTGCATACATCAAACTGCCAAGTGCACTTGCATATGTAAAACGAGACATGTCCTCCTCCTCTTCATGTGTCTTGAGACACTGATTCGGAGAAAACTTTACACCAACAGGAATAGGAACCTTGACCAGTTTAGATTCCTGCATATTAAACCTCTGCAATATTGTCTCGACATATTTTCTCTTATTTAACCAGAGTTTTCTCCTTTTCCAATCTCTTTTAATTTCCATGCCCAAAATGAAATTTGAAGCACCGAGATCCTTCATGTCAAATTTAGAGGACAGCTGAGTTTTCACATCCTGAAAAATCTCCTTGTTGTTTCCTATTAGCAACATGTCATTGACATACAAGACCAAATAATTCAAATGATCACCAATTAATTTAAAATACACACAATGATCCTCTTTTCTTCTTGTGAAGCCAAGTCTCAACATATAAGTATCAATTTTTTGATACCACATCCTTGGTGATTGTTTTAAACCATACAGGGACTTTTTCAACTTGCATACCAGCTCTTTCTTTCCCTTCACAGCATAACCTTCTGGTTTCTTCATATAGATTTCTTCTTCTAGATCCCCATGTAGGAATGTTGTCTTTACATCCATTTGTTCTATTTCAAAATCAAATGCAGCAACAACATATAACATAAATCTTATGGAGGTTAAGTTGGAAACAAGAGAAAAAATCTCACCAAAATCAATTCTCTCAACTTGGGAATAACCCTTTGCTACTAACTGAGCTTTGTATTTCTCCACTTTTCCTTCTGCGTTCAACTTCTTTTCAAATACCCATTTGCTGCCAATGGGCTTTCTTCTAGTTGTCAACTCCACTAGATCCCAAGCCTCATTCTTATCCAAAGATTCTATTTCTTCATCATGGCCCTTTTCCATAGATTTGCATCCTCTGAATCCACTGCCTCCCTGACAGTTCTAGGATCATCATCAGTAATAGACAAAGAAAAATTTGAATGGAAATCATATGGAGTATACCTTTCTGGTAGCCTTCTTTCTCAAACCAATCTCCTCAATACTGGAGTATGAGGATATTATTCCTCTGATTCTTGTTCTTCTGTAGAGTCTGACTCATCATCTTTTAAATCAAACTCTATTTTATCTGGTTCTTCCTTACCTGGTATGACTTCCTATTTAACAACATCCTTCATTTATCTAAATACTACATCTCGTATATTCACAACTTTCTTAGTTTCTGGGTTCCAAAGCTTATAACCTTTGAGACCATATTTATATCCAATACAGATACACTTTTCGGCCTTCTTATCTAGCTTACTCTTGTTTTCCTTTGGAACATGAACATATGCATCACAACCAAATACCTTGAGATGTGTGAGAGAAGGTTCCTTACCAGTCCTTACCTCTTGTAGAGTCTTGTCATCCAAGGCTGATGAGGGTGATCTGTTGACCAGGTAACATGCAGTACTCACTACCTCTGGCCAAAATTCTTTCCCTAACCCAACACCACTGAGCATGCACCTTGCCTTTTCCATCAGTGTCCTATTCATCCTTTCTGCAACTCCATTCTGCTGAGGTGTATATGGAGTAGTCATCTGCCTTGCTATATTTCTCTTCTTATAGAATTCTACAAATTCATTCTCGCAGAACTCTCTGCCATTATCTGTCCTCAACACTTTAATTATTTTCTCTGTTTGATTCTCAAGAAGAGCCTTAAACTCTTTGAACCTATCAAAGACTTCAGATTTCTTCCTGAGGAAAGATATCCAAGTATTCCTCGAGAAGTCATCTATAAATGAGACATAGTACGTATATTTTTCCAATGATGGGACCGACACAGGTCCAAAAACATCACCGTGAAATAGCTATAAAATTCCTTCTTCCTTCCTTGCACCAGAGGGGATTATTACTTGATTTTGCTTCTGATGTAGAAAATGTTCACAGAAATAAAAAAACAGAGATCAGTTAGACATACCTTCAACCATACCTTTACCGTGTAGTAGTCGAAGATCCTTCTCTCCGATATGCCCCAGTGTTTGATGCCATAGCATAACCTTTTCTCTAGAGATTGTAGGAGTTTTTCTTCTTCAACTCTAGTAGTAGGAACAATGTAACTATTACACTCATCACTAAAAGTGCTTCCTTGAATCATATATAGAGTTCCAAACCGAACCCCCTTCAACAACACCATTGCTCCTCGAACCATCCTACAAGTTTCCTTTTCAAATATTGTTTTTACCCCTGCATCGTCCATTTTGCTTACATAAATCAAATTTCTAGCCAAACCTGGGATGTGAAGAACACTAGGAAGTGTTCTAATCCTTCCATCTATGAGCCTTAACTTGACTCTTCCTCTTCCTATGATTCTGGTTGTCGAATCATTACCTAAGAAAACATTACCTCCATCATACCTTTCATATTCGCAGAACCACTCCCTATGGAGAGTCATATGAAAGGATGCACCAAAGTCAACCAACCATGCCTCATGATATACATGTGTGCTTGAAGAAGCCAAGTACACATCCCCTCCTTCTTCCTTGGAGGTCTTTTCTTCTGTAGAAGAATATTCTTCAGATCCCTTCTTTTTCTCAAATTTGGATATACACTCCTTCTTGTAGTGCCCTTATTTTCAACATTTCAAACATACCCTTACAAACTTTCTGATAGATTTGGACATACCCTTAGACTTAGATCTCCCACTTGAGAAATTAGATCTATTTCTTTCCCAGGATCATCCTCTTGCAAACAATGTGTTTGTGCTCTGTCCTTCCATATTCTTTCATCTCATCTCCTCTGACAAGAAGGATGAGACCACTTACTCAAACTTCAAGTCAATTGTATTACTACCTATGGCCACAACCAGACTATCCCATGAGTCTGGTAAATAACACAATAAACTAATACATTTATCTTCATCTGAAATTTTAATCTCAACAGACACTAACTGACTTACCACAATATTGAAGGCATTCAAATGATTTTCCACCGAGTCTCCATCTCTCATCCTCAAGTTATACAACTTCTTTCTTAGGAATAGTTTATTTATTAGGGACTTAGACTGATACAACTTCCCCAACTTTTCCCATAAATCCTTGGCTGTAGCTTCCTCTGACACATTCAGTAATACTGAATTGGAGAGACACAGTCGGATTGTGCTCTTTGCCTTTTGATCCAACTTTTTCCAGTTATGTGAAGAAGTTCTTGTAGGTGCAGTACCTGGATCTACCGTGATCCACTGATCTCTGTCCAACAACAAATCTTCCATCTTGAGCTTACACAACTCAAAATGTTTCCCATTAAACTTCTTGATCTCCATCTTCGAATTTCTTTCCATTTTGTTTCACCTGGAAAACAATACCGCAGATCTCCCACTGTAACAAGGATTATCACAGTCCCGAGCCAACCCTTGACCACAAAGGTGTCCCCCTAAAGCCAATAAATATCTCATACCAAATGTAAATTCTAACCTTGTACAATATCTACTGCAAAAATATATTCAAAAACAGAACAAAAAAGATACAATGGAAAATACAAACATTACACAGAGATTTTTCCCCTGGAAACCTGAACAGGATAAACCAACATATTTTAGATTATTCATAATGTTACAATGTTTACAATACAAAATACATATAGGATCTAGCGGCATCCAAAACCCTAACCCAATGAACTGGATTAGTCCAAAACCCTAATTCCTTAACCAGAAATAGAAAACCATCGACAAAGAAACCATGTGCCGAAAAACCACCTAAATTTAATGCGGTCCCAAGGTAGAAAAAATGCGGTCCCGATGAAAGGAATATAACAAGGCCAAGCGTAACAAGGCCTGTGGTTGATTGATTTTGAGACCAACAAGGTCCCGAGGAGTTGATCCAACTCGAGAATAACTAATCATCCTTGATCGGGAGGTCGAGCAACCCCGAGGATAGAAGGGGGGTCTACATCAGAATGATGGACAGATGCCACTTCAGTGAGTACAGGTCAAGATAAGAGATAAAAAAATAGATAAAAGTGTGCTTTATTGTGTCTTCTTCGTGGTTTTATGAGTATGAAAAATATTTAGAAGTATGTTCATTTGGATAAAATGAGTGGATCAATAACATGAAACTATCTTCCAAGTGCATGGAATGGACCTATGCAAATCCAATACAGAAAAGGTACCTAGCAAGTAATGTCCACTAATAGTATTAGTTTTCTCCAGAGGTAAAGGTCACAAAATCGAGGTAAAGTGATGCAAATGGAAAGAGGTCAAGAGTAATTGCATTGGCAGTAAGTGAGATAAAATAAAACAATAGCATAATAGTAGGAACTAGGACATTAGCAGTTATATGCATATGCAAACATTAAGCAACATAAAAAATGATGGGAACCTCTCTGGGACAAGGACAATTTATATGTTTTGAATGAGAAATGACCATGGTTTTTTTTAATACATATCCCCACATCCTAACCTAGACTATAAATTATTTTTTGACCTCTAACAAAGCAATTAAGTTTGTGAATTACTTGAGTTGACCTTTGAAGGGGATAAACTAGTGTCATGAACTAGTGGATTTACTTAGTGGTGTTAAAAAGGAGCTATTTCAGACTTCCCATATTTTCTAATTTATCAAGATAGATTTATGGGGGCATAATGAAGAGCATACTTGGGATAAGAAAGACTCTTTAGGTCCTTTATATTTGTGTGTCACATTGAGAAACAACAATGTTTGAGATGAGAGTGCTTGAAAATAATTTTGCAAAACTTTTAAGAAATTTTATAAAGAGAACAATTCATGAACTTGAAGGGTTCTTACTATCCCTATTGAATTTCTAGTTGTTTGTGAACCTCTCCAAATATTGGCACTACTCTCAAAATGAAATTTGCAAAAACTTAATGAGATTTTATAGAGGAAAAATATATGAACTTTAGGGGTTCTTACTCCACCTAAGGGTGAGTGCAAGATAATGATGTTATCTCATGATGCATTAGTGGCAATGCAAACATGGGAAAACAACAATCTATTAACTTGGAGGGATTATTCAAGGCACTTTTACATCGAATTTGAATATGGCGTAAAAACATGAAATGTAAGAAATAGAATTAGCTTTCCGAATATACAACTTTTACTTAAAGAAATTTTCTATAACTATGTGAAATTTGAGTTTTTATAACAATAGTATGTTATTGTTTTAATAAAATATAAGGTATATGTATCCATCAATGCATGTATTGAGTACCTTGACAATGAAATTTCCTTCCAAAATTTTGTATAGTTGTAGAGAAATTGTTCTAGTGGTGTATTTTTTCAAAATTTTTAATATTATTTTATATTATTTTTTAAATTATGAAAGTAAATATATCCTTTACAACACCTTCCATTAGTGTAGGCTACAAGGGTTTTAACATTAAAAAAAAATCATTTTTTTAGATTGTATATATTGCTCTCTTATAGTGCGACATATAACTCATTTTAAAAATGGTTAAGATGACAAAAATTTATAGTAGAAATAAAAGATGTATGTATTTTAGGATTTTGATATATGCAAAGAAAAAAATAGATTAAAAATAGTAA
>SNQJ01S0059357.1:109594-120048 GCA_010110895.2 Picea sitchensis
GAGGGGTAAATGGGTGAGATAAGGGGAGGGGTGTATGATGGTTTGGTGCAAGAGAGGCAAATAAGAAGGTGAAAATAAAAGGAAATAAGAGAGTGTGTGTGTGTGTTCCTAAAGTGCGTTCCCATTCCTAGAGAACGTGCACATTCTTAGGAATGTGTGCGTATTATTTCTCATCCATTTTTATTTTTGTGGTTATGAAAAGACTAGCATATGTGTATGTTGAGTTGGTTTCATTGAATTTAGATTTGGGATGACAAACCTAGTGGTTTGTTCTGCAAATACATAAAAACCTCCATTTTTATGAATAACTCTCTATATCTTAGTTTTTTATGTTATTTTTCTGTAGGCTACAAAAATTCATTGTTGATGGAACTACAGACACATATAGAGTAAGCTATGAAGATTTCAAATATATATATATATATATATATATATATATTGTTTACTATTCTTAATCTATTTTTTCTTTGCATATATCAAAATCCTAAAATACATACATCTTTTATTTCTACTATAAATTTTTGTCATCTTAACTATTTTTAAAATGAGTTATATGTCGCACTAGAAGAGAGCGATATCTACAATCTAAAAAAATGATTTTTTTTTAATGCTAAAACCCTTGTAGCCTACACAAATGGAAGGTGTTGTAAAGGATATATTGACTTTCATAATTTATAAAGTAATATAAAATAATATAAATGTTTTTGAAAAAATACACAACACTAGAAGAATGGTTTCTCTACAATTATACAAATTTTTGAAAGGAAATTTTATTGTCAAGGTACTCCATACATGCACTAACGAAGACATATACCTTATATTTTATAAAAAAAATAACATACTATTGTTAGAAAAACTCAAATTTCACATAGTTATACACAATTTCTATAAATAAAAGTTGTATATTCCAAAAGCTAATTCAATGTTACTGTGAAACTTCAAACTCACGGAATTCAACCATTCATGATTCATCCTTCGAAATGAAAAGTTCATCCACAATACCAAAACCCTAAATGCTTCGACATTCGTAAGAAGAAATTAATTGTCCGTGAACACTAAAATTATCCGTATATTCGAATCTCGATAGACTAATAATAATACCTCCACAAAAACCATAGGCACCACAGAACTGTCAATTCGATTGAAACAGATGTGGAGAGGTAGAGTCTAGACGACACGTTATCTACGCTAGAGATGACACGTTAAGGTAAATGAAACCGAAGAACAAACATGTGTACAGAAGCCAAAAGCATAATGCATAATCCGTTAAGAACTGTTTCTCCATGTTGCCTCCTACCCACCTACATAATGCTCTTCCATAATAGCTCAGTTAATTAAAAAACCTTAGCGCCACTAAACAAAAGGTTTCTGCCATACTATTCTGCCTGTCAGGCAAGGATGATTTTAAGGATGAAAATTTATTTTAAAATGTAGAAACCTTGGTACTAATACTTCATATGCCAACTATAAATGTTTGGCGATATTTTTATAAGAATCTTGAAATTTCTAAGGATTTTATATAGTTTGTATAAAAATTTGGGAACTCTAATTATATAAACTCAATCACCCAAATCTATAGTTCCAACCATTTTTGACAATATTTTGGGCAAAATTGATTGGAAAATACACCCTTAAAAACACAAAAATGTGGAATTTATTGTAGTGATTTTGTTAATATTTGTAAAAATAAAACTATATGAAATTAGTGCACGGAGATAAGAGATAAGTCAATCAATGAAGACGGTTAATAATTTTATGACAATGTGTAGGAGATGGTATTGAAAAAATGTGTATTGAGAGAAGTTTGTGATACTGAAATTTAAGGTAATGGAACTACTTTTTGGAGTATTAATGTGAATTGGAATTTGTTAAGTAGTGGACAGATTCAATCTCTTTTTTATTCAAATTCTTTTTCAAATCTAATAAAAATTTACTTTAACCTATAATTATAGGTTATTAGGTTATTGATAAAATTTGATTATAAAACATTATTTTTAAGTATTTTGATTCATTTTAAAACAATTTAAACCCTCTGAATTAAAATAAATAAATCAAACCAAAACTCTATCTTAAAAATTAAAAATATTATTTAATTGATCCCGACTCCATTTTTTTACAAAAATTAGAAAAACAAAATCCCAATATTCTCCACATTATATTTCTATACACATCTCACAAGGCTCCTCTCCTTTTTCACCCAAGTTAAAAAATTGCCACTTTTTCGCCCTGGTTGACTTTAATTGCTTGTGACCTCGTTGTATTGCTCGGAATGTTGCTCGTCGTGCCAACGACATGCTCTGAAAAGACCACCCACAATTTGGAGAGCTTCTCATCATTTATCTTGGAAGACCACCCACAATTTTCATTCTGCACGGATGGTAGGTTCGATTTTTATTTTTTTAATTATTTATTATTTTATTTTAAAAATACTTTATTTCTTTTAACTATAGAGTAGAACTTGAAATTTCATTAAATTACCACCCTTAAAACTTTGAACTAGTTTTCACCTAAATCAAATCCAAAATGATAAATACATTAAAATGTTTTTAGTTTTAATTTATTAATTATTTTTTCATTTTTAATAAATTTGTTTTAAATATGTTTAAATGTTTTTAGTTTTAATGTATTAATTATTTTTTTCATTTTTAATAAATCTGTTTTAAATATAGATATGTTAAAAAGAAATAATATAAAAATATTCATAAATTATAATTTAAAAAAATAAAATGAAAACCACTTTTTTTTTTTTTAATATAGATATATTAAAGAGAAATAATACAAAAATATCTTAAATTATAATTAAAAAAATAAAAATGAAAACCCCCCTTTTTTTTAAGTTAGTTGTTGTATTGGATCCTGAAAAAATTACAGATGATTAAAAGGTCCTAGCGTACGTTGTAGCAATGCCCTTCTGGGAAACCAGCGCTGCCCTTAGTACCAGAAAAATGATGTTTCTTAGTCATACTTGGCAGTGGTGCCCTTTCGGGAAACCACCGCTGTCGGTTGTTCAAAAAATAAGGTCGATGCCATGAAGGGAAGATACTATTAGCCAGAAATATAGAAAATAAGTGTAAATTCCGGCCATCCTTCCTTGGCTTCCTGTGAACAAATGTCGACGTAAACATGGAAACATATAAAAATTAGAAACCTGGACCGAGCCTAGGCCCAATGTAGACATGTCGCACCTATGACTTGCCTTGTCGTGGTCCGCCATTGCTTGTCGGGGTCCTTGGTGGAAGGCCATCAACTTCTCAACTTGGCTCCAGCGGTCAATGTCTCTATTCTGCATGTCGAGCGTGATTGTCTTGAGCTCCCTCAGGTCCTGTTTGATGTCGTTGAGGTCCCTTTGAAGATTGTTCAGGGTGTCCATGTCTAGTGCGCCGTCCTGATAACCATCACCTAGAGATATCAAGGAGGTTGAGGAGGTGGAGGAGGACAGGCTGGGGGGAGGGGCATGGCGAGGGGGGGAGGGATGACGTGGAGGACGATGAGGGGTGGAGGGAGGGGGAGGCACATAGCCCAATGAATTACCAAAGAGGTCAAACCACTCGACCCTACAGTCATAGGGGTTCAAGAGGGGAGAGAGCTCAATGGTGGGCTCATTGAGGGGATGAGCGGGGATGGGTGCCTCGATTGGGGCCAGGATGGGAGGAGGTTCAACTACAGGAGGAGGAAGGTGAGAGGCCACTTCCTCAAGGGCCAAGTCGGGGAAAAATATGCCTTAGGTGGATGGTCGTGAATGGGCGCGTCAGCTGGAGGAATGACTGGGGGAAGCTCGGCCTCATAAGGATGGTTGAGGGTGGGTGGTTTTCTTCCCCTGGCCTCATACGAGGCAGTGCCCCATTTAGCCTTGCCCCTAAGGTGAGGCATGCCAAATGCCAGAGTCGGTCTTGGGAAGGAGCTGAGGCCCGAGCTTGCAGAACTGGGAGACCAAGGAAGGTTGCACCAGAGGGGAGAGGAATTGTGCACATAGAGCTTGGGAGCGGAGAGTAAGTTTTGCGCTAGAGTGAGAGCAAGGAAATGAGAAAGTGAGCCAAGAAAAACCCCATGCAGCGCCATGAAGTTGCCTTTGTTCCAGAGCATCTGACTCGTGCGATTGCAAGTTCGTTTCGAGGGAATGAAGGGTGGAGGCGACGTGATGACGTTCATGAGGTGATAGAGAGGGTGGGATTGGACTGATTGGGCGCTAGGTGGCCTCCCAATGTCTTGGTTTCCTGTTGGGCTTAAAAACACCCCATCTGGGGATCGATCCTTAGTGCTTGCTATGTTTCTGCAAGAAATGACAGTGGGATGGGAGGGATTCAATGTGGGGGAGCATGCGAAGACACCCTCCTCCATCTCGACCCCGATATTTTCCAACAGGTCGGCCACTTGATTTATCGTTCTCCAAATATGGGAGGGGTGGATTACACATTGTGGTTGGAGAGTGGATTTGATTATGATAGGCCCATTCATGAGTCTCCAGCTCAGAGAAATTTTCTTCGGGTCAGCCCCATTAAGGAGATGGGAGAGGATATTGATGACAATTTGTGAGTCCTCGCCGGCTAAGATAGGAAAGAGCTCTTGTTCTATGGCCGCTTGTAGGCCATAGAGGAGTCCCCAAACTTCTGCAACATTGCTAGTGTTGTGCCCAAGGTTTCTTGCTGTAATGTGTAGGATTTCCCCTTTACTATTGCGAGTGACACCACCATATCCTGCAGGTCCTGGATTCCCTCTGGAGGCCCCATCGAAGTTTAGTTTGTGGCACCCTATGGGTGGAGCTTCCCAGTGGGTGGGGCTATTCTTACACCAGACAACGGTGGAGATCGTGGGGTGGAGGCTAAGCTTCCAGGTGTTAAGGATGAGACTCTCATTAGGGGGAAGTTTAGATCTTGAGCCGTCCAAGGGTGCAGGGAGATGGTTTCATTGAGATTGGAGTGGATTGTGGTCTAGACTTCTTGCTAGGTTCTGGTGACTGATTGAAAGATTCGTTTGTTCCTTTCTTTCCAAATTTTCCAGATAATGAAACCCGCTAGAAGTTTCCAGATTTTGTTGAGTATCGGGGATTGGAAAGCCGTGCTTCTCCAACCTGCTATTGTTTCCTGGTGTACCATGCGATTCCTGTCTGTGGTTCTCATTAGGCAAGCATTGTGGTCCCATATGGTCGAGTTGTAGGTGCACAAGTTTAGGAGATGATTTTGAGTCTCCTCCTCTAAACTGCATAACTGGGACCTGGATGGACCGATGAAGCCCGTTTTCCTGAGGTTGAGGTGAGAATGTTGTTGTGCACAACAAGCCAGAGGAAGGTGTTGATTTTCGGTTAGTATTTTATTTCCCAGATTTTGCTCCAAATATCTTCTCGTTCTAAGGAGTTGTGGCCTGCTCTTAGGTGGTACGCTTCTCGGATGTTGAAGGTGCCTGTGGTGGACTGCCCCCATCTGAGGATGTCATTTCCATGCTGACTGGGAATTTTTCGTGAGACTAGGTGTGCCTGCATAGGTTGGATATTGAGATGAGTGGGGATGTTCAGGTCCTCATGTGAATTCTTCTAGGTGCACCAGATTTCCCTTGGGCTATCTGGGGTCCAGTAATCCTTCACTTTGGTGAGTCCTGCTTCAGTGGTGAAGGGAATGAAGGCGCTGAGTTTCATATCAGTATTTAGGTCTATGATTTGCTGCCAAGAATCACTCCAAAATAGCGTTGAAGACCTACTTTTCAATTCCCATAATGAGTGGTCTATGATGAGTCCCCGATTGTTTATGGCCACATTCGATATGAGCGAGCCCAGGAACTAACCACTCCATCTGATGAGCTCTTTTTAGAGGAAGGTTGGGGTGTATTTTTTCCTCCAGAGACGTGCCCAAAGGTCTTGGGGTCTCTTTAACCATCACCACCAAATTTTTGCACTGAGGACTTTGTTGAGTATGGTTGGGTCTTTGAGGCCAAGGCCCCCTAATATTTTTGGTTTGCATACTTTTTGCCATCTTACCAAGGTAAATTTTCTCCCCTCTTTGGTTCCCTGCCAGAAAAAACTTCTTTGTATGTTTCTTAGAGTGTTGAGAATGAAATTTGGGGCCGCCGGGGTAGAAAAAGCATAGACAGGGAGGGATTGTAGGACAGATTTAAGAAGGATGAGGCGCCCAAGAATATTGAGGGATCAAAAGGTCCAAGAGGAGAGTTTATTACGGAAGTTGGAAAGCAGGGAGTCCCAAGAAGCGTTTCTTAGTGGACTATCAATGAGGGGGATTCCAAGATAAACATGGGGGATGGTACTACAGGTGAAGCCCAGGATTTGGCTGAGTTGGTTTTGGATCTCAGGAGGTGTATTGAAGAAGAAAACTTGGGATTTGGTCATGTTCACCTCCATGCTCGAGGCCTCACAGAAGAGGTTGATGATGGATCTGAAACGTAGAGCTTCTTTGGCGGTAGAAAGTCCCATGAGAAGGATGTCATCCATGAATTGACTGTGGGATATAGGGGGGGAGATGCCATGGGGGGTGAGTCTAGAGAGAGAATTATCAGTGATGGCCACCTTGATAGTGCGACTCAGTCCTTCTTCCATAAGGATGAAAAGGAAGGGAGAGAGTGGGTCACCTTTCCTTATTCCTCGTGAGGGGGAGAAAGGTTTCTTCGGCACACCATTGATGAGAATGGAGAACATGGCTGAGGAAGTAAGATTGACAATCTAGGATACCCATATAGGATCAAAACCAAAGGCGAGGAGGTTTGATCTCAAATAGCTCCAACTTAACTTATCAAAGGATTTAGAGAGATCCATTTTTAGGAGCATACCTTGAGTTTTTGTTGAGTGTAGCGAGTGAATGATTTTGTGGGCCAGGATGATGTTGTCCAGGATTTTTCTGCCTTCTAGATAACCAGACTATTCTGAAGAGATAAGGAACAGAAGAATAGGTTTGAGGCGAGTTGCAATGATTTTCGTTAGGAGTTTGTAGATGATGTTGCAAAGGGAGATATGTCGGAAGTGTGAGGCAGAGGTGTTGTTGTTTTCTTTGGGTATGAGGGTTTGGAATGTCACATTGAGGGCCCGAAGAACCTTCTTGGAGCATCTGGAGTCTTCGATGATTTCCCAAACATCTTCTCGGATGATGTTCTAGCAATAGTGAAAGAAGTCTGAGGTGAAACCATCCAGACCTGGAGCTTTGCCCAGTGGGGTATCCCTAAAAGATTGGTTGACCTCCTCCTGAGTGATTGGTCTCATGAGTGCCTCGTTCTGCTCTTTGGTGACTTCCCTGGGAATGTTTCTGATAATGGCCTCAATGGATTTCTTTTTTTCGATTGGGTGTTCCGCTAGAAGATTTTTGTAGTAGGAAAGCAACTCTTTTTCTATGTCTGCGTGTTGTTGAATTTTGGTCCCCTGTTCCGAGAGGAGACGGGTAATGCGATTGGTGTGTTGACGCTGAAACATGGATCTGTGGAAGAATTTGGTGTTTTTTCCCCCTCTTTTATCCATTGGATGCAGGATTTTTGTCGCCAGAGTATCTCTTCGTGCATCCTTCTTTCTGCGATCTGGCTGCTTAGTGAAATTTCCTTCTTCTTTAGGGAGTTCGTCAGTGCTTGAGACCGAATCTATTGTTTGAGAGTTTTTATTTGTTGATTGATATTTACTTGTGATTGAAAGATGTTTCCAAAGGTGGACTTGTTCCAAGATTTGAGTTGAAGCTTGAGGTTTTTGAGCCTCTATTGAAATCTGTACATCGGGGTTCTTGTTTGAGTGGCCGCCTCTTCCCACCATTATTGAATGTTTGTTTGGAAGTCTAGGTGTGTTAACCAGAATTTTTCAAAGTGGAAGGGTTTTCTTCTTGGGGTGCCATCAATGTTGAGAGTTAGTAATATCGTCCAATGGTCCGACCCCCGGGTGTCGATGACCATGGCATTCCAGTCTAGGTTTTCCAACATTATGGTTTCCGATAGGAGGAAGCGATCTAATCTGATGGAAACATGTTGATCCCCCGAGTGTCTGTTGGACCAGGTGAAGGGCCCATTTTCCATACCAGCATCAATAATTTTCAGTAGGCCAATGGTATGGTTGAAAATCTCACTGTCATTACCCAAGGTGTGTGCCTCCCTTTTTTTCCTCCAGACCTATGATCATGTTAAAGTCTCTTCTGAGGATCCAACGTTGGGATCCAATGTTGTTGGCTATCCAATCCAGATGGTGAAAGAAGGATTCCTTGTCCTCTGGTTGAGGAGGTCCATAGACGTTTGTGATGTATCCCTGTTTGTTTGAGCCAATGAGGCGGAAAGAGGTTGTGATGGTCCATTTGGAAGTGAATAAGTCATTCAATAAAACCATGTTTGGATTCCAGAGAGTGGATAAGTAGCCTTCTACCCCTTCGACATCCACTGCCACCTACTGGGCTTGCTTCCAACATTTTTGAAGAGTGGAAGAAGATTCCTCTCCTGCACACTTTGTTTCCTGCAGGAGAAATATGTCTGGTTGATCCTTCCTAATTCTCTCTTTGAGTAGACCTTGTTTTCTCTTGGCATTAAGACCCCTTATATTCCACGATATTATCTTCATGAGGACGATAGGGGTTGGAGGGGAGGGAATTTGTTCAATATCAGATGAATTTTTCCTGAGTTGATGAGGAAGTTGCCAACATATTGAATGAGTTGATGTTTTGGTTTTCGGCCTCTCTTTTTCTCATATTTTGCAGGCTTTCGTTGTTCCTTCGAGGTGCCTTTTTGGATTCCTAGATTTGAGCTAGCACGGGATGATCCTCCTGCCAAGGCGTTGAGGAATACTTTGTGTAGTTTGCGCAGTTGATCCGGTGGTATGGTGTATAATTGTTGCTTACGACAGGCTTGTTCCAGATGTTCCATATCTATACCTGTTAGCTCCTAATCCCCTGTGTCCAGATCTGGATCTCCTATATGGAATCGAAGGTTTTCAGGGAGAGAGGGCTCAATGACCACAAGCTGCGAAGGAGATGAGAAAGTGTTGTCAGAAATGGTGGGGTTTTTGTTGGTCGTTGGGGTTGTCAGAGGATTGGTTAAAGAGGAGGGGGTCTCTAAAGTGGTTTGAAGGGATTCAAAAGAATTTTTGGTAGGGGGTCCAGGGGGGGTATGAGGTGGGGATTTTTTAGCTAGGTATACCCTTCGACCCACGACTTGGGTAAAGCTATCCTTGGATTTGTCAGGGTCTTCCGGAGAAGGTTTGGTAGGGTTATTTAAAGGGAATTTGCGGAAGTGATGCCTGTGTTCGTGGAATTTGCGACATGAAAAGGGAATGTGCTCATAGTTGAGGGTTTGATACCATTCTTCATCTTGGTAATATAGGGTTATGGATCTGGGGAGGGGTTTAGATATATTCAAATAAACACAAATGCGGGCATAAGCAATATACCTTCATTGTATTTTCGCCTTTGAGGCTTTGACCTAGATTCTTATGGTGTTTCGAATTCCTTCCAGGATCTCTTCAAGCCATAATTCCTATGGGAGTCAGTATAGTCGCAGCCAGACCGGGGCATAGGTGAATTCCTCCTTTTCTGTGTTGAATCTCTCCATCCAGAAGCAGAGAAAGAGGCCTACCGAGTTGCAAAAATACGACCCTCCTTCGAAGATTCAATTTATGTCCTCCAGGTTGTGCAGTATTATTTTAAAGAAGCCTTTTGATTCAAGTTGGAGGTCATAGTTACCCTTAGGCTTCGACCAGTGCTGAATCTATTTTACCAAGTCTTTTTCCGAGGGACATAGCCCCAATAATTTCCCTATCAGAGTGAACTCACTCATATATTGTTTTTGATCTTCTATTATCGGAGAGATGATGATATATTAGGGGGCGATTGGGGATTTCAGAATGCATTTACCAAGTTCCCAGGTGAGAGTAGTTTTCAGATGACTTTTTTCTGGATCGATTTCCATCAGCTTCTCCTTCAACATTTCTTCCTCCAAGATTATATGTTTCATTCCTTCTGGAAGTTCGAAGTTTGACCATTTGAAGTGGTTGGGGTCATGCTCCTTAGTCGTGACAATGTTGTAGGAGGGGGTCGAGTGCCCCCCTCCCTCGCTTTCCATGAGAGCAGTAGTTGTAGGATAGGCGGCTGGGTACGAGGCTAAAACCCTAGCCCAGCGAGGCTGGCCACAACATCAGTTCAAGAAAATTCTTTTTGAAATGAATGTAAAACCACTTTATTTTAAATGTCACTAGTACAATCATATTAAAATACAATTTCAAAATATTGTTATAATATAGATTTTCTTAAGTTTTTAACTCATCCAAAATTATGGTGATTTAGGAATGTTTTTCTTAAAGATTTTCCAACTCAAGAATAAAATTATAAAGTAAACCAAATAATTCCTTACCTTTCTTAAGGTCCTATAAACCAAATTTAGTATTAATGTACTTTAACTATCATCATCATTATATTGATTTTTTTTTCACTTTTATTTATTAATTATATTTTTAATCAATTAAAAAATATATTTATAACATAAAAAAAATGTTGTAAATT
>SNQJ01S0059358.1:0-10061 GCA_010110895.2 Picea sitchensis
TTTTCCCTTCCTAGAATTCCCACGGTTCCCGAAACCCTTTCCTCTATCCTTTTGTCTTCCCCTGTTCTCCATGTTCAATGCATTTCCTGATGTCTCACCTGTGCTTTTCTGTTGCATTTCCTCACTAAGGATAACACCAACAACATCATCAAATTTTAAAGTATTTGAACCAAAGATAGAGTTACTTACAACCATGACCAAGCCATTCTAGCTTTCTGGCAATGAGCACAAGATTAGAAGAGCCTTGACCTCATCATCAAAGTCCAATTTTATAGAACTTAGTTGATTAGTAACCGTATTAAAATCATTTAAATGATCTGCAACAGACCCACCTTCCGACATCTTCATATTAAAAAATATCTTCATTAGAAATACCTTATTGGACGCCAAGGGTTTTTCATACAATTTGGCCAATGCGTCCATCAAACACTTTGTTTTCTTTTCTTTGGAAATATTGAAAACCACTGACATTTCCAGGATTAGACGTATCGTTCCTAGAGCCTTTATGTCAAGAATCTCCCATTCTTTGTCCTTTGTAGCCACCGACTTCTTTGTTATTCCACCCAATGGTAGGAATAGATCCTTCTGATATAAATAGTCTTCCATCTACATATTCTATAACTCGTAGTATTGGTCGTTAAATTTCTCAACCCTAAACTTTCCATCTTTCGACATTGCTCCCACTCGAACCAAGAACCCTATTTTCCTGTGAGTTACCTTTCGCTCTGATACCAGTTGTTAGAAAAAATAGGACCGTGGAGCAATAAAATAAAACAAATGCATAAACAAAGCACAGAAGATATACAATACAATAGAGACACAGATTTACGTGGTTCACCTAGTGTGGGCTACGTCCACCAGAGAAATCTCTAGGTCCGTCCTTATTATTATCCAGCATATAAAGGGATACAACCTACAACAAACCCACTGTAACTTCCTCTTCTTTCTCTCACAGTATCCTATCTCATAATACAATATTCACCATCAATAATAGTCGCAATACATTTCCCTCATAAAAGAGGGTTGCCTTCTAGGGCAAAAAACCCTAACATAATCTCTATCATTAGATCTGGGACCTTATAATGAATGGTCCAGATTTACAATGAAATTACAATATACATTTACAAGGCAATTTTTCCTTCGGGGGCTTCGCCCCCGAACCCTCGCTTTCCCCCAGACCCCGCAAAGGGGGTACCCGCCCTCTGCACTCCCTTGCGTGGAAGAGTGTACATACTTCTGGGGTGTAAATACTTCATGGGGTATAAACACGGCTGAAAGTAAAAGACCTCTTAATCATGAAGATAATCAAGCTCCGCAACCAACAGTGGAGACCTCATCTCCCATAGAGGGTTGGTTTTCGGAAGGCCCCCTAAAACATTGGTTTACTTGTAGTTATCTTAGATTTGTACATAGAGGTGTGCTATTTTGTTCTAAGTCTGCATTAAACTTAGGTTGAATTTTTTTTTTCTTTGCACATATTATTTTCACCCTGGATGAATGAACTCCCTAATTGCATCGATTACCTAGAATAAAGCCAATAATGGAGGCACAACCACCTATCAAGTGATGTAATATAGGTGATCATGAATTCAAAGGTCCTATATTTAGTTTGAGGAAACTGGTCTGGTTGAAGTGTAAGTGGTTGATGAAATTCCTCCACCCAACTTTTACACCCCTTTGACTAATCCTGAATAACTCATACTTATCCAGGTAAGGGGGCATTTTACATAACCTTTTTCTTTGTTCAAGGACACTCCCACCATGTTGGGACCAAGTGTTTCGTCCGATGTGGATTATCCCTAAATACCATATGAAAGTGGGACTAGGGGAATCCAATTGATATTAAAACTACCATCCTTGAGAAACATTGGACCTACACAAACTATGCCCATTTTTATAGGTCCCTCCATTTGGGGGACACCGACTAGTCTTCTTCTTTTTCCACTAGTATACCTAGCATTCTTATTCTGATCCCATCAATTTCTATTCCCACAAATGGATATCCTTCTGGTGGGGGGATGAGACTTGGTTTCATCATGGGGGGTGGATTTAGATAATTCACATGGAGAAACATTAATAGGATCCCGGACCAGGTTCACAGAGCGTCGACCTACAAAGGTTGTAATTTTTTATCTTTGGATTTGAATAAAATAATTTTTTTCCTGTCCCAATGATATGTTTATGTTTTTCATTTGATCTGTTCATAATGGTTTATATCTAACCCTAATATTGATGAGTAGAGATAGAACATTTGTAGAGTTTTTTTCCTATGTGCTTTCGCAGGTCATCTTTGGGAGGAGACTTGCATCCTGGGATCTACAAAGCTGGAGGTGGTCTACCTCGAACGTTGTACAAAAGGTACTACTTATGACCTACTTTCCTATCTCTTTCTGTTCATATATTTAGAGTGTTTGGGGTAGTTTAGGAATTAGATTTTATGTTAAGGAATATCATATATCTACCTATACTTTAACCTTTTTATAGTAATAGGGGGATTTTCCCCACTAGCAGAATTGGTGACTGCACTAGGGAGTCTCTCTAGGGTCTTAGTGGGATATCTTAGTTAGATTTTATTTTCGGTTTCTTTCTCATTTTTTTTTAGTGTTATGAGTCAGGTTGGGTATTTTGTCACCTTCTAGGTGCCTACCATCTTCCCTTTCCCAAGTTGTCTTCCCAAAAAAAAAAAAAACTGAAAATTTACAGAGGTTTACGTGCCCTATTCTCTATACAACACACATACATATGCGTACTACATTATATTCATCCCACGTACATACACGGGTTGCATGTGCACAACATTTGTTTCTGTGATTTTGGAAATTTTATTTCAACATATTTTCCTTCTCTTTCTAGAAATGTTTGGTTCTCGAGTCTTCTTGAGTTCCAGAAGCCTTTGTGGTTTGGGATTTAGACAGTTTGCAGGCTCAAATTGTTCATGAAATGAAAAAATAAATCCTCTTCTCTCTCTGTGTTTCCTAGCTTTTTTGGATTATTTTTAGCTTGAATTTTTAAGAAAAATGATTTGTATTTTGAATCGTGTATTATGCAGTCTCTTTTAGCATCTTTTGTTAGTTTTGCTTTGATTGGAAGGAAAAAAAAAACTAGTTTTTTAGATCTGTTTCTTTCTTTGCATTTGCTTTGCATTGTTATTTGAAAAAGAAAAAGAAATTAGAATAAGGTTTTGTTTTCTTCTCATATTGAAATTGTAAACAAAAAATACGAAAGAAAATACTTTCATTTGCTCTTTTGTTTCATGCAAAAGTTTCATTGTGCATTTTGCATGGAAAGGAGAAAAGATTGCATTGTTAAATTTGAAGGATTGTTCATGCTTTTTCTTCCTTGAAACTCTTTTCATTTGAAGGATTAGTGTAAATTTTTATTTGTCAGTGTTCTTCTAAGTTTCATTTTTCAAGAGTCTCAAATGAACATGAGTTGCAGGTTCATATCCTGTGAGTAAATCAAGCCCATAAAATCAACGCTTAACTTAAAATCTATTAGACTTTCTATTTGTAAGGTTCACCAACTAGTCTAGGCTTTTAGCACCTTGAAATAGGTGTGATGAGGAAACTCTTCAAGGGAATCTAAAACAAACATTGGAGTATGAGATAAGGAGTGTCTAAAGTCCAGCATCATAAGAGTTAGATGGGACCCCCCTCTAACACAAGGGCTAAAAATGAGGTCGCGTAAGGAAAGGTAGAGGAGATAACCCCTCCGAAGTCATACCAAGCATAGTAGGGATTGTATATTGAGGGTCTTTCTCAGGAATCACTCTAATCACATTTGAATACAGATCCTTGTGGACCTCGAATCCATTCTAGATCGTCAATTGTCTTACAGACCAATTTCCTTCAGTACCCTTGAAGAGCTTCAAACTTTGTTATCCTGCAAGTCTGAATGTCAAATGTACACGCATGGTGACTGACTATAAGTTGGCAACCTAGTTTCCTATTTTTACGGACTTACACAGGTGACTGCGGGGGTATACTATAGTACCTAAGGAAGATGTTGGATCACACTTTGCAGAGTATACCTGGAGGTTACTTCTGTGTTCGAGTTTCACTTGCACCGGTAAGTTTCTCTAGTGTCAATTGGCGTAACTATCCTTCCCGCTAGTTAGTTTTCTGCTTGATTTTCCTTTAGGATTTTCTTCTTAGTGGTGTGCTCTATCCTCCCTAGTTTTTCATAGTGATTTAGTCAGTCATTTATTTGGATCTTTGAACTAAGGTGGTAGACCTCTCACTCCATCGATTGTGAGTACTTTTCAATCTTCCACTTAGAAACATGGAGCCACCTCTTTATAGGCATCATTTTTATACCATTGTTTCTCTAGAGTCAATGTGTGATAATTTTACGAACTTCAACGATCAGGAAAGGGAAGAACCTATGCATAAGATATTCATGGAAAAATTTCCTGATGATACCAACCAAGGAACCCCTTTGCAAATGGATTCTTGTGATTTCCCTTTCTTCGGAAACGTTGGTGTCCCTTTTATGGCCACTTTGTACATTCCTGGGTTGAATGTGGGACTACCGGTTTGGTTGGGTACCATTCCAAATGTCCTTATGTCATGGGCATCATGTTTATGTTCCTTCATCAACAAATTACTCTTCTCCACCTTCTACCTTCTCTAGTGAAAGTATAGCTACTAGTAACCAAAACTCTAAACGAAATAGAAAGAGGAAGAATAGGAAGAATAAATCACCAACCTCTGTGAGTCATGTTCGAGATAGGTCATCAACCTCTACAAGTCATGTTGAAGAACAACACCCAGCCTATGCAAGTCATGCTGGGGGAAAAAAACCAACCTCTGCTAGTCATATTGGAGATGTGCAACCAACCACTGCAAGTCATGCTTGGGGCACGAGTCTAGTCCCTACGAATCATACTAGAATTCAATAACCAACCTATGGTATTCATGTTGGAAAGAAGTCACCAACCTCAGTGAGTCATGTTGGAGATAGGTTGTCAACCTTTGCAAGTCATGTTGAATACTAGCACCCAAACTTTGCAATTCATTATGGGGGCATGAGACTCGTCAATGCAAGTCATATGAGTGATATGCCAACAACCTTTGGGATTCATGTTGAGGATAAGAAACCAGCCACTGCTAATCATGCTAGGGTCATTGATTCTATTGAGAAACCTATAAGGGTAGGATGTACGCATAATTTCCCTTGTAAGCTTTGCAATGGATATCACCTTACTCATTTATTCCCTAGCCTTCCAGAGGCATGAATATTGTGGTCCCTGTCTGCAATATCTTTTGATTCCATGTCTTTTGAGGTTTCCTCATAGTCTATTCATCCTTTGGATGATGAAGTGGTCATACCGATGCAATATTTGGATGATCCCACTCCTCTTTTGGGGGTTGGTGCGCCTTTATACCATGTTGTCTCGCAACATATTCAGCCAGTGGTTGAGGAAGTTGTCACACCAATGCAATATTCAGATAATCCCATTCTTCTCTTGGAGAGTCTAGATTCTACCAAAGTAGTCATGCCAATGAAATCTTTGGTTTATCCCACTCTTCTCTTCGAGAGTGTCGATTCTACCAAAGTGGTCACATTGATGCAATATCTGGTTGATCCCACTCTTCTCTTGGGGAGTGATGTGTCTACCGACTATGTAGATGAAGGATCCTCCACAGGTATTTTATCCTCCTCGGATTGGAAAGCTTTGGGTTCTCACAATCTTGTGACCGCTTCGCATGAGTTGTTGGATTTTGATAGATGTCCTAGTGAATATTTGAGGATTCTTCCTCAGTTTCATAACTTGTTAGGTGGGAAGACTATCCTTGTCGATGTTATAGTGGTGCAGGGCCCGTTATATTTTAATATGCTTCTCAGTCGTGATTATGTATATGCTATGAATGTTGTGGTGTCTACACTCTTCGAGGTGATGCATTTACCTCACAATGGAAGAATTCTCACTATAAACTAGATAGCATCTGATAATCACCATACTAATTAGAAATTAGTTAGGATGCCCCTTTATATGTTCTTGGTATCCATGTAGACTCTACCCCACCACAAGTAAATTTTGTGGCATCTTTTCCTTGGTGTTCAATTGCTCGTGAGAAGGAAATTGTTCACTCATGTTTTCCTTCTCGAGACTCGGTATCAAAAATTTGTCCTTTGGTTTATCCAATGGGAGAATGGGAGTGCTTGCTTCCCCCTCTTGGTATAAGTGATCTCAAGCTTCCTTTTGAGTCTAATCTCGTTGTTCGTAGATCCTCAAGCCTTTGTTCTTGTGATTATTCATTGATAAACTATGTCATTCTTGGATAGAATATCCATCATTGTATGGAATATGGTCAGTTTACTTCGCCCTTTGGGACTATAAACAATCCTCATTCACGTGATTTCTCAAATATTGAAATGCATTCAGATGAGGCGATCCTTGAAGCCATGATTACGGTTTTTATACCATGGGAAGAATTACATCATCGTTTGTGTTTTCTTCCCTTTTGGGAGACTTTCCAGGTTGACTATCGAAGAAACTCCTGGTCAGAGCCTAGCAGCATGCTCTACCTAAACTACTACCACGCATGAGACATAAGTCTATGTCGTACCTTGTACATATTGTACAGTCCATGTTTGTTGTTTTCAAGTTTTGTATTCAGTACAACCTCTTATTTTTCTGAAGTTTCTATCTATATTGGATTTATTAAATTCTAGATGAGTGTTATTGGACTTATATGAAGGATATTAGAGACATTTTACTTGACATGTGTCCATCGTATCGATCCGTTCTGATAGGTATTGACCTTGAAACTGACATATAGGTTATATTTTTCCCTACTTTCATTTTTTGCATTATTTGTTTCCTAGTTCATTTATCCTTAGGATATTTCCCACAGAAAGTGTGACACATAACCTTCTTTGTTGCTTTAGAAGTGTTATAATTAGTTGGTATATCCTACCTCTACATGGATTCCCTAGTTATATCCTTTGCTACATTTTGGCGTCCATGCTGTGACTTTTTACTATAGGTTTGGGAGTCCTTGTTAGTCCCTCTATGATTACATATTAAAGCCTCATTCTTTTTTCCATTCATCAGTCTTGGCCTTACCCACGAGACTCCCTAATGAGAACAGTTTGTTGTCTTTCAATCTCACTTAAATTTTGAAAGCAACATCCAACGAGACTGTATTTATTCTTTTCAATCTTGTATGTATTACTTGAGAAAAGAAGCCCCCCTGGAGTCTTCTTTAATCCCTTTTTAGACTCTCTAAAATTGAAAATATTTTCGAGCTATATTGTTTCCCTTCACGCTCTCCAAACTAAAATTTGAAGGCACATCTGTCCAGCGGTAGTTTACCCATTTTTCGGTTCAGATGACTAATTTCATGAATAAAGGTATTCTCTAGGAACTTGGGTTCGCTAGAAGAGTTTTCTCAGGCATAAGTTTAACCCTTTTTTGGTCTTGAGGGACTAAATTTTCGAAAAAGGAACATTATCCTTGGTTTTGGTTTATCTTTTTTTCGGTCCTTGGATATTACTTAAGAAAAAGGAACCCCCTCGGAGTCCATATTTAAGATCTTTTCAGACTCCTTAAATATGAAAAGATCGTCAAGTGACCTTGTTCCTTCACACTGATTAAAATTGGTCCAAAAGAACATATACTTTGCATGAGTTTAACACTTTTTCCATCCAGTAGATTATTCCAAAAAAAGGTACGCCTCGGGATATTTATCTCGCCGGGAGAGTTCTCCTCAGTTATATTTTATACTTTTCGAGCTAAGGAGACTAAACCTAGAAAAAGGCTATGAGTCCATAGTTAATCTCTTTTCAGAATCCTTAAAATTTAAAAGATAATCGAGTGATCTTGTATTTGTCACACTCGTTAAAACAGTTTTGAAAAGACGTCCTTTTAGTGCAATTTTAACCCTTTTTAGAGCCGATTGGACTAATTGCAAAAAAGGTACTCTCTAGATTCTTCTTTAACGTTTTTTAAGACTATCTAAACGTGAAAAAACCACCAATATTACCTTCTTTGGGCTCGTAAAAAATCACATGGAGGGATTCGTGTTGTTTCATACTTAATCACATTACGGGTCTCATATTTGCATCTTTGGCCTAATGTGTCTCCATGTTTCTCTGAACTGAACCTATAAAATCATTCCTTAAATGCAAGCCTTGCAACACTTTTTTCCTTTGTGATCCGACACCTTGACCCATGGAGGAATTTTCCCCGAGTGTCCTTATCCTGCATATGTCTCCTTGCCTTTAGCATCTGTATGTTCCATGCACTTGGAAATAATTTTCTTTCTCATGACACTCGTTACTCCTTTGTAGCGTAGCATTCTTTTATTCTTTTTCAATCTCATTAAAAAATTGAAAAAGACAAAAAAAATCAAATATTCCAAAAAGAGGGGACGAGAAATAATCATTATTTTTTCGGCAGGAAGATAGTCGCCCTTGGACAAAGAACATACTTCCATTTGTTCTCCAAGCATTGGGATATAGTATGACCTTAGGAAGTTGTTCTCACTTCATAGATTTGTGTCCTCCTTCATTTGGTTACTCTTACAAACATATGGAGATTTTGCGGTGCCTCCTGCATTTCAGACTTATGTGAATATTACACTGCTTAAGTCTGATCATCTTTCGTGTTTTTTTCCAAGGAAAGTTTTATCCAATCTGAGTCGACCATTCTGCACTTTGTCTCTTGAATTTCATGAGTTGGTCATCCCGAGAGTCCAGTCAAGTCCATTCTCAAAATCGACGAAGTTTTGTGCCTGATGATCAGATCCTCTGGTATTTCCCCGACAGGATGTCGAAGACCTTAGAGTAGTGAGTCATACACTCCTCTCACACTCCTACCTGAGAATTTGAAGATATTGAAGTTTTTTCTTGAGCTATGAATTCCTCATCTCCATCCTCAAGCATTGATACTTCTTGAATATGCATATCGTATTGTATTTGAATATCATCACTTGAGTTTGAGATGTAGATCCGCCATGTATTTCTCGTGGCTACACATTATATAGACATTTCTATGACATGGATCTGCAGTGTACTTGATTGGCATCCATGATTAGTTCATCCCAATCATGTGTAACCTCATATCAGATAGATTATTATTGTTTTTCAGATGGAAACCTCCCAAACTCTGGTCCCGGGCTCACTTGACTTTGTGCCTTCCCACTGGTAAATATATTGTAATGTATTTTGGCCATCAGTTTCTCTTATGAACTCACACATTAGGGGGCATTTTTTATAGCCCTAAAATTCCCTACCTATGCATACATGGCATTGGCCTTTCTACTTGTACAATTTTCCAAACTATTGTTGAGGATCTCTTTTTAAAAAACCATTTTTTGGAGCATTTACGTGCCCTGTTGCACTACTGCCTACGTACATATGCTAGTTGCATACTAGAAATCCCACATGCATACTCTAGGTACATACTAAATAGACAACATTTACCTCCAAAAGTTGCAAAAATAAAAAAAATGCAAGGGATTCGACAGAGTTTATGGGCTATCGAGGGTTTCCCACCCAATTCACCCATTGTAACCCATACCCAAACCGAATAACTATCATTTTGTCATATAAAAGGAGTTCTTGGGGTCCCATTCCAACATCAACCATTAGAAAAGTGAAACCTTTCCCAAACCCCTTTTCCCTCCTTACCCAAGTATTTGAAACCCCTTCTAAGTTTTCCCCTCAGTATTCCCTCTCTAGCCTTTTCTCCTATACAATCTCTTCCCTTCCCCTGAAGTGATCATTTGATTGTGATAGAAAGCATTGGGATAGTGCACTTGGAGAAACATTAAGAGGAGATCAAACCAGGTTCACGGAGTGTCGACCTACAAAGGTTGTAATTTTCGATCTTTGGATTTGAATAAAAGAATATTT
Organism: Picea sitchensis; assembly: GCA_010110895.2. Taxonomy (NCBI): domain Eukaryota; kingdom Viridiplantae; phylum Streptophyta; class Pinopsida; order Pinales; family Pinaceae; genus Picea; species Picea sitchensis. The sequence continues at coordinate 9,865 of SNQJ01S0059358.1, forward strand.
TTCATGTCCCAAATGACATCTTTAGGTTTTTCATTTGATTTGTGCATAATGGTTTAAATCTAACCCTAATCATGATGAGTAGAGATACAATATTTGTAGCCTTGTTTGCATAAGTGTTTTTACAGCTCCTCTTTGGGAGGTGTAACGACCTCCTCGTTATGGCAACAACTCTGAGAACAGGTGCAATTTTTTTTTTT
>SNQJ01S0059358.1:17156-59842 GCA_010110895.2 Picea sitchensis
GCACACTCAATGAAACTGAGTCAATAGCACCTGTCTACATCAAGTAGTAAAACATCATGTCATCTATCAGAACGCATCATAATCAAGCATAAATGTATTAATATTAGAAAGGTCCAGATCACTTGCGAGCAAGTGTCCTCAAAGAATAAGTTTTGTAAGTGTGCCAGAGCGGGATGTTACAGGAGGAGACTTGGAGCTTGGGAGATATAAAGCAAGATTTGGTCTACATCGAACATTGGAACAAAGGTATTGCTTCTGACCTACTTTCCTATCTCTTTGTGTGAATATATTTAGAGTGTTTGGGGTAGTTTAGGAATTATATTGTATTTTAAGGGAGATCATATATCTTCCTATACTTTGACCCTGGTATAGTAATAGGGGGATTTTCCCTACTAGTAGGACTACAAGGTTCATCTGGGACTTCAAGAACTTCATCTTCCTCCCATTATTCATTTTCTCATATGCCATTTATTTCCCTTGCAACGTTATACTTTCCTGAGTTGTCACATTTTACAAATGACCCTATTTCCAATAACCCTTCATGGTTTCTCATTCTTTCTAAGATTCCATCAAACACACCCAAATTCAATGAAAATCTTGGAGAAGACACCTCCATGCACATAATGATATATCATTTGTGGTGCTCATCCAATTCCTTAATGGATGATAGCATAAGCTTGTGTCTTTTCCAGAGATCCCTAATCGGAAGTGTTGCCAAATGGTATATTGAATTAAAAGGAACTTCCTTTAAATGTTTTAATGACTTGGTGATTGAATTTCTAATGCATTACCAATTTCCCATACAATATGATATTGGAACAAAAATCTTCACATATTTGTGAGAGGATACATCCACACACATTTTTTATCATATATATGAGTGGAGATGAAGATGTAGGATGACCAAGACCCATATTCTGGAAAAAATCCTAATGGAATGGTTTAGAAATTCTCTCTTACCACTCATTTCCAAGGATGTAGCTATGGTCGGGGAAGCTACCAAAGATAAATCCATCATGTGTGCCCAACACTTAGACTTGATTTATGCTTAGTCAGGAACTTGGTATTATATTATCTTTCATTCTCCTAGGCCATAAAAAAATCCTAGAAACCTGGGACCCCACGCTGATGGTGTGGTGGTTTATGTATCCCATGCCACTGTGGTCCATTTAGTTTATTAGATGGGTCACATGTACTTTTTTCACACCTGTCAACTACGAGTATTAATGCTCAAACTACTATTGTGCCTACTCATACCTACAAGGTGAATTAAGTGCAATCGATGAAACCAAAGAATCCTCAGTAACCTGGAGGAAAGAAGAAAATGAATAAAAATAAAAATTACAACACTAAACAAGGGATTTCTCCCACAAAAAAAAATCAACGGGGGAGCATGAAAGAGAAAAACAAGAGTCAGATCCCCTAAACAAATTGTGGATAGGAACATCCTACCCATCAATTTCCTCGAAAGGATGGTGCCCATTTATTTTTGGCTCAACAAAAGGCCCCCCAAAATATTGTTATCCCGAGTCATTATTTCCACCCCCAACCTCAACACATGGTTGCAACAAATCCTACCCCTCCACAAGGGGGTATGGTAGGTACCCCTCAACATGAGGGGTATTCCTCAAATGCTACAATTTCCATGTGTGAACATATGATAAATCTGAAGACTCGAGCAAAGAAGTATGAAAATTTTGAGCCTACACCTATTGTGTAAGAGCCAACATCTTCTTCCCCACTTGGTGCGCATATTGATATTTAGAAGCCATCCTTTGACGTGTCACTTCACCCCCTGAAAGGAATTCTTTTTAGAATGACGCACAACCTGAATACAGAGGTGTTGGGCTCCACTTTTTCCATGTTTTCCTCTATACAAATCTATTCATCATTCCACCTTTTCCCGCATTTCACCAATAACATACATCTTATTACACCATATACCACCATTATTTTTTTTCATTCACAAGTATACATATAGTGTGGTTAATACATTTTTTTCCACATTTTTAGTAATGAAAAGATGATTATATCATGTTTTACTGATGACGGTTCGTGAAGTTTGATTCTTGTATTAGTATGATCAATGTTCTTAAACCATAACTGTAATTCAACATTTATGCACCAACATTGTCATTCTAGTACCTGTCATTTTTTGGCATATTCATGCATTTATAGTCGAAATTTTGGAACATAGGTTTTCTCTGCAGTGAAGGGATAATGGAGACATGTGTGCTAGAATTCACCTAGCTCAAACATGTGGACCTCCATCTCACGAGGAATAATTTAGCCAAAATTAATAAAAGTTCTAGATAGTCAAATTCGCCCTCGATGTGTGTGCAAATAATGAATAATATGAAGATTCTAAGATATGGGTGTTTCTCCCAGCATGGCAAATTGGGTCTCTAGTGAATCATTTTCGAAACAAAGGAACAGTTGAGGATTTATGAATGGTTCTTCGACTGACATATGCACAAATTTCGGGATGCACCCAGGTTTGGAAGAAACAAAATATAGCATCGAGATCTTTCTAATAAGCATGGAATCCTAATTAAATAAGAATTCAAAGTATTCCATCATATTTGAGGGTCTGCGTTCTATGGTATTATGGTTTTTTTGTTTGAATATAATATCATATCATATAAGAGCCTAACTTGATGGTTTTAATATTTTCTAAAAATAGTATGGATGTTTTGATATATTCATTTATATAATTGTTGTTTCATGAGAATGGAGGAGTCATTTCCATCTTCTAGATCAAGTATTTTTCATATAAATATTTCAATTATGTAAATCATGGTATGTCTTTTGTAATGTGTTTTGGAATTGGTAGCAGACAAGGAGATTCACTAAGATAGCAAGCATGTGTGATGCTCTTTTGTAAGCAAAGTTGATCCCCCGTTAATGAAGGATTCTTGTTCCTGAATTTTTGTGCATTACTTCATCTTTATCTGATCATTTTTGGCAGTGTTAGTCAGGTTGGGAAGGGCCCCTCAGTCTTGGGTAATGTTTTGCCTCTTTATTTTTATAGTTAGATTGCAAGTGTGGTTAATTCCTATCCAATTTATATTTTGTGAAATTTTTAATTCTTTGTTTCACATGTGTTGTTTGATCTTTTTTTTGTGTAGTTTAGTTTGCTAATTTTACTGTTAATTTCAAAGAGAAAACATTAATATAGAACACTTGCAACTTATTTTCTCTTCTTCTCCTTGCAAATTTACCTTTGTCCCTTAACACATCTATTGTATATTGCAATGCTCAACAAATTTTCTGCACATTATTGAACATCTACGCTGCCCATCTTTGTAGATCACACCCATTTCACCCACGTTGGATCTGTTGATACCCAAATTCACCCCACCCATATTATATTCAGACCGTTCCAATCTCCAATGCCTTTCCTATGCAAACATTTCAACGCTGCAACAAAAAATCATGAAAACAATTAAAAATAAAGAAGAACATTAAGTTACTCCATTTTTCATTTCTACGACGTGCTGACCATGATTCAATCAATTTCTCTCATCTAATTTGACATATTTCTCTTTGTTTGTCCATGTACATTATAGTGTTTCATGGTGTATAATGACGGTTTTGCACATGATTGTTTTATGTGTAATGTTATATTGTTAATTGCACATATTGTTATATCGTTAATTATTTATAATGTTGTATTGTTAATTGTTATATTGTACATATATTTGTATCATTTGTGTTATTAGCATTGTCTTTGTTAAGTTCTTGTTATATATTGTTTTTACTTGTCATTAGTATTATATATATTGTTTTACCATGTTATTGTAAATTGTTTTGTTACGATACCATGTGCATTATTACATTATTTATTATATATTATTTTTTGTATATTAGCTTTGAATTATTTGTTCCCTTGTTATATTGTTGAAGTGTCTTAGTGTTTTGTCTTCATTGTTTTAATTGTTTTCATCATTAGTTACCACTTTGTTATGTGAAAACTATGTAAGCTTTGTATATATTAATCATCCCTATGTTGTCTTGAGAATATATTGTTAGATGTTTGATTGTTAGAACTTTATATAAATACATATGCAGTGCTAAATGATTGACGCAATTCTTATATATGAGACAAAACTAATTCAATACCAACACGTTCATTCTTATACATAAAACAAAACTAATCCCATACCAACATTAACTTTTCCTTTCATTTCCAGGTGTATCGTTTCTTGAGGACAAGCTTCTAAAGTGTGTTATTTATGTTACACTACTTTGTCGATATAGTGTTAATTAGGAGTTTTGGGGATTTGTTCTTAAAGCTGGTAAATTCCACTTTAGGTTAGTGTCCCACATACATGAGGGTTTGAATAACCTCATTCAAATGACTGATTTGAATGCCGGTTTGGGTAAATTTTGCATCTACTTTCAGATTTCCTTGTCTCTTAATCTAGTTCGCTTTAATTTGGTTTTTCCATATTTAAATTTCCTTTTTTTTTCACTTTGATTTTATTTATGGTTTCTTCTTTCATTTATTTCATTGAAGTGTGTTTGTCAGCCTTAGATTAGGTTAGACTAGGATCCAATCCTACATTTCCTATTTTTGCACCTCTAAGTCTACAACTCACTTGTTGACAATTTAATGTTGGGAATTATTAGTGCATATATTTAGCCCCAAAAGAGGCTTCCCAAAACTATAGTATTGTGGAATACTTGGTCGAGAAACCATGTTCCACGTCGACACTCAAAGTCCTCCAAAGTTTCCCAGTGAAAAATAAATACTTATTGTTTACGATAGATGAGGTTGATCCCTTGGAGTCAACCTTGAAAACCTTTGATTCTTATCACGTTAATCATAGGATTTCAAATCAAATCTCTTTCTAGATCAAAATGAGAATGATGGGGAAACATTTCCTTCACACTGTGAAGGATGAAGGACCCTCAAATTGCAATATTTCTATGTCATGCTGCAAGGCCCTCGACTCTCCAAAGATCAATACATATACCACATTCTTGAAATCATTTAATGGACATATGTTCCAGGTGCATAGGATTATCACCACGTTACCCATCAAGTTAGGTGGTAATACTATCTTTGTTGTTGTGGAGGTCATCGATGCACCTCTTCAGTACAATTTGTTACTCATGCACACTTGTTTCTAAGAGATGACTACAAATGTCTCATTTGTATTTAGGGTCTTACTTGTCCCTCATCAATGGAAAATAGTGACAATTGATCAACTTTCATTTTGTATCCAAGACCTTGGATCCAATGCAAGGTATAATGTACCCTTTGTCAGTGATTCCCAATAGTATTACATGATTTTTGGTGCTAGGATGTTCAAAGACTCTTTTATTATGGGAAACTTATATCTTCCCCACCACATCCTACTGTGAATATTACTCTCATCAACATGATTTCTTCATTTACCAGTGGATCAATCAGTTTTTTTTAATTCATCAGTGGTACTTCATCCTAAAATAATTGAATCAGATGGAGCCTATTTTCCACTCACAGTGGTTGAGATTGCCTCTTCGACGATCTCATTAGCATCATTTGATACTCATCAACACCTTCATCCTCATATGTATTTTTATCAACATACTCTACCCACATGGGGTGTTGACTCTCCACATTCACACGACATTCTCGATCTAGAGTTTCCTTTAGATGAGGCCATTCTGGATAGATAATTCAAAGGACGAGGTGAAAGAATGATCATCTATTCTTTATTCGTAACTGATGATAGTTATTATGATGAGTCTTAATCCGATACTAGGAAAATTTCCTAGGCCATCCACTAAAATGAACAGTCTTGACCCTTTTTTTCCTCAGTCATGTTTTTCGGAACTTGCCACCAAATTTTCTACTTCCCTTTTCCTCAAAGATTTGCATTTTGTATTTCATGTCTTGATGGATACCATCAACAAGATTTTGTAGCTCACAAAACCACTTATGATGAGTATCTTCATATGCATAAATTCACTCCAATATGACATGGCCTTGGCATGGTAATCTATATGATTCCAACATCGGCTCATGAGTTCCTCAATTATGAAAAATATCTTTGGAATAATCCTAGAAATGGTCTCTACTTGGCGTAGAGAATAAACATGTGTGTTGAGCAAAAGATATGAATTTATCTTACTCAACCATTTTCAAACCTAGCTTGGCTAAGGAAAGATAGTTGGGAATGTTACCCTATGTTTATAGCCTCAAAAAGTGTTTCCTAATCCACAAGTATTAATTACAAGAGCTTAGGATGATTTTTTAAAATAAAAGATTGTTGCAAAATATAACATTTTTATACAATTTTCTGAATATATTAGATTGCAAAAGTAAATGTTCAGATCAAAAGAAAAAATACCAAGTCACATATTAACATAGATGAGACAAAATAGTAATTGCTTCATTCCATTCCAAGAAATCAAAATAATCATTCTCTTTACAAAATCCTTGTGGGGGTATGGACCAAGGTCAAACTTAGATATCCCCGATGAAAACCATACAAAAGGACTATGACAAGAAGTAAAAACTAAACTTTAAAATCTGGATCAGGTTTCCATAGACTACTTCCCACTTGACTCTACACAATATCCTTTATCAGTCATGAATTTAATTCATAAACTGACAAGTCTACACAGACTATCAAATATATATCAACACCTCTGAAAACAAGCATCTAAATGACATGATTCAGTTTTGAACCTTGTTTTCTACAATAGGACCTTGTTGTCATAAAAGAGAATTGGGATTTTTATGAATTGAAGAATGAATGAAAAATGAACTATATCAATAAAACTTAAGAGAAAATCTTAGTATTTGTTGGCACAGGGGTAGACCCAAGGTTCAATGCTTCAACAATGCACCAACAAAACCCTAACTACCAGCCCTTTCGGAAACACCTGTGAAGCAGATGAAGTCTCACTCGAGGTAGAGGCAGGGGGGGTTGTAGGACTCAAGTGTCTACAACCTAGCTGGGACACAAATCTGTGATCACAATACTTAACATAGAAATTAGCAATTAACATTCATCAGTATTTGACCCTTATTCACATCGCAGGTAAAAACCCTAATTATAGAACAACGCAGTATTCATCAAGGTCTAAGCACATCTAACCATTCAGCACATAACATAAGAATATATCTAACCTTCATTCATATTGTTAAGCACTAATATACTACATCANCCTTATTCACATCGCAGGTAAAAACCCTAATTATAGAACAACGCAGTATTCATCAAGGTCTAAGCACATCTAACCATTCAGCACATAACATAAGAATATATCTAACCTTCATTCATATTGTTAAGCACTAATATACTACATCATATGCATCTAACATACATAAATATTATAGCACTAAGCATAGATCACATCAATAACATATCAACCACATCGCTCAAAGCAACCACAACACAGGATATACGTGGTTCACCCCTAGCATGGGGCTACATCCACCAACTCTTCTCCTCTTTTATTAGATTATTCCAATATTATTACATGCACATATCCACAAATCCAAATCCTCATAGGACAGGATATCTACATGCACCTCGCCAAATCCTCCCTCCCCGAGTAAGGTCCAAGCACCAAGCCTTTACACAGTCTGTGCACAAATCCTCTTAAAATCACTTGCACTTAGCTGTGCAAGTATTAACACATAGTATGCACAATGTAATGTCCCCGACCATCCATGGAGGGCCATGCTACGCCAAAGAACTCTTGCGTTCTCTCTGTGGAACATACTATAACATACCCAGTATCCAACTGAGTTATGCCACATAAATTTTTCGAACTGCATGCAATTAAAATATATACACATAGAACTCTTACGAAAGCATTATATATAAAATGTAAACATACAAATACATCAGTAAATACACAGATTCACACTGAAATAATAGTAAACATATACATGCAGCATATACAGGAAATACCCATAAAAATAAACATAGTTATAACTGCACATATGATAACCCATAAAAATAAGCACGTAAATAACAATGCATCATGTAAATTTATCACACAATTGACACTTATCTTGGTAAGGATGTCACCAACTACGTGCAGACCTTCCACGAACCTCCCATCCTTATACCACACTATTCATCACTCTCAAAAGTGAGTCACCCCCGAGCTGGGACTAAACTCCACCTGGGTAAAGGGATTCCTAACCAGGATAAAGGCTCATAGACAATAGGAAATACTCTGTATCAGGTGCCAAATCAAACTAAAAACTGATAGTCCCTCATTCCCCACATGCCTATCCCACCCATCAAGTGTGCCCCTTCTCTTCTCAACAATCCTTTGGCTGCCCCACTTCCTTTCCAGGCTTCAGCAACAGGCCGGACAGGAAGTCTCAGAGCACTGTAGCTGCAGTTTAGCACCTTCAGGAAATCAATTCCTGACAATTATCTCACCCAGAGAATTTCTCACGAGCTTGACAACCCACCTCTTCAATATCCCATAGGCCTAACAACCCACTTCTTCAGTCCAGCTCCCGAGCTAACCAGATACACCAACACAAAATGGCTATGGATATAGGTTCAGGTACAGTCATGAAGATATGGAGGATAGCTCAATGGGTGTGTGCATGCTCATGGATGATTGACTAAATGACTGAATGATGGAAGGAATGATGAAAAGAATGATGGAAAATATCGGAAAATGAACTAAGTCCCAACAATATGTATGCATGTCCCCAACTTGATACTTGTCATGTTCGGAGCTACTTTGGCCTACTTGTCCCCAACTTTAGAACTTAGGATAAAATAATTATCCACACTTTATGATTTAACAAATATTAATAGAATATTCCTTTTTGTCTTAAGCTCCCTAGCTTATCCCTTTTCCTTAACTTTTACGCCCCCCCTTTCCCTAACCAGTGGAGTTTAGTCCCCCATCTCTTTTATCGTGGTCAGTCTGCGTGCAGCGATGTATTTTATATTAATTGTGAGACATATACAAAGATAGGCACACTTGTCTTTAACATCTAGGCTCTCTGGCCTAATCAAAACATAAGCATCCTAGCTTATAATAACTGGATCACCAGCCTATAAAACACAACATATACACAAAAGGCTACCTGGCCTCAAAATCGCACGCACTTATGTTGTTGCGCGCGGTATCCTGGAATGTGCAAACTTCCTCATTTTACTGCACAGTACATGCATGCACTATACCATGAAATGTGCATACAAAGAATGATATCAAATGACTCACCAGCTTAAGTACATTTTCATTTACATTACAATTGGACTTGGCCTAGGGATATCACAATCCCCTCCCCTTATTTATGCACTATCCTCAGTGCATCATGTACCCATATACAACAAAATTTCAAAAATCCTCAAAAATATGTGGGTATTCTGCCCACATTGCATCCTCATGCTCCCAAGTAGTGTCCTAAAGACCGTACCAGGTCCATTGGACCTTTAAAATCCCTATGGATTGATTACGGAGCTATTTGATTTTCTGGTCCAGAATGCGTACCGGATTCATTTGGAAAGAGCCTTATTGCTCCACCTGAATCACATTCCAATCGATAACATGATTAGCATCAGGTATATATTTCTCGAGTAATGATACATGGAATACATTATTAATAGAAATAGATGTATGCAATGCAATCATATAAGCTACTGGACCAATCCTCTCTAGGATTTCAAATGACCCACAATAGTGAGCTGCCAACTTTGAACAATTTCCCAACTTCAGGTAACTTCTATTGGCCCTCACTTTCAAGAATACATGATGACCCACTTTAAATTCCCTGTGAGTTATGCCCTTATCATCATAGATTTTATGCCTGTCTTGGGAAACCTTTAATTTTTGTTTTATTTTAATCATTTGCTCCTCCATTTGCCTGATAAAATCTGGTCCAACCACTGCTCTGTCTGTTGGGTTATCCCATCTTACTGGTGTGTTACACTTTCTTCCATAAAGTTCCTCAAATGGGCTCATCTTTAGAGATGCTTGGTACCCATTGTTATAAGAAAAATCTACAAAGTGTAGGTAGTCTTCCCATTTTGATGGTTTATCCATCATATACATCCTTAACATATCCTCAATCACTTGATTCACTCTCTCTATTTGACCATCTGATTCTGGATGATAAGCTCTACTCAAATTCAAGTTTGTTCCAAATCCATTAAATAATCCCTTCCAAAATTTTGAGGTAAATTTTGGATCTCTGTCAGACACAATTGTCTTGGGTATTCCATGTAAACTAGAAATTTCCTTCATATAAACATCAACAATGTTGGTTTCCTTGTGAGTGAGCTTAACGAGAATAAAATGGGTAGCTTTAGTAAGCTTATCCACCACTACCATGATAGAATCATGTTGCTTGTTTGATCTGGGAATTTTGGTGATGAAATCCATTGTTACAACTTCCCATTTCCACTCAGGAATGGGTAATGGTTGTAGAAAACCAGTTGGGTGTCTATGCTCAACCTTTACCTTTTCACATTCCAAAAATCTAGCAATAAAATCAGAAACCTCTTTCCATCATTCCTTCCATCATTCAGTCATCCAGTCAATCATCCATGAGAATGCACACACCCATTGAGCTATCTTTCGTATCTTCATGACTGTACCTGAACCTGTATCCATATCCATTTTATGTTGGTGTATCTAGTTAGCCTAGGAGCTTCATTGAAGAAGTGGGTTGTCAAGCTCGTGGGATATTGAAGAGGCGGGATGTTAGGCCCGTGAGAAATTCGTTGGGTGAGATAATTGTCGGGAATTGATTTCCTAAAGGTGCTAAACTGCAGCTACAGTTCTCTAAGACTTCCTATCTGGCCTATTGCTGAATCCCGAAAAGGAAGTGGGGTAGCCAAAGGACTATTGAGCAAAGAAGGGGCACACTTCCTGGGTGGGACAGGCATGTGGGGAATGAGGGGCTATAGGTTGCTAGTTTTAGTTGCCACCTGAGATGAAGTCTTTCTTGTTGTCTATGAGCCTTTAGCCCGGTTAGGAATCCCTTTACCAGGTGGATTTTAGTCCCAGCACGAGGGTGACTCACTGTTGAGAGTGATGAACAATGTGATCTAAGGTTGGGAGGTTCGTGGAAGGTCTGCACGCAGTTGGTGACATCCTTACCAAGATAAGTGCCAATTGTGTGATAAATTTACATGATGCATTGTTTTTTACATGCTTATTTTTATGGGTTATCATATGTGTGGTTATAACTGTGTTTATTTTTATGGGTATTTCATGTATATTATGCATGTATATTTTTATTGTTATTTCAGTGTGAATCCGTGTATTTACAGATGTATTTGTATGTTCACGTTTTATATATAATGCTTCCGCAAGAGTTCTGTGTGTATATATCTTAATTGCATGCAGTTCGAAAAATTTATGTGGCATAGATCAAATAGATACTAAGTATGTTACAGTATGTTCCACAGAGAGAACACAAGATTTCTCTGGCGCAGCATGGCCCAAAATGGATGGTCGTCTATTACACACAAAGCCGATTACAAATACTTGCACTAAGACACACACATCCACTACTACTTCTTACATTGCTTAGATCCCTATTTATACATTACAGAAGGGGCCTAAACATGGGTAAACCCATGGGCTGACATCCCATACCCGTTACATAAACCCTAAACCCAAAAAACCCGCAAAAGGGGGTGATATCCCGCGATCTCTGCTTCGCTTGGGTGCTCAATCTTCGACCATCCTGTCGAAGTCCCAAAATTGGTCAAACATGACCAAGGTTCTCCAAAACTTGGTCAAGGGCCAACAAGCCCCCAACACTCACCTATGACTCATCCTGAGTCACTCTGATCTAAGAAATTCTACTTTGAAGGCCTCTATCTTGGCTCGATATGCCTCGACTTGCTGCTTCAACAAATCCTCCTGCTCGAAAAAATCTTGAATCACTTTATTATTGAAAGGTCCTTTCAAGCACTATTCCACTGTTGTGACTACTTATTCCAGCTATGCACCTTGTCCCTCGATCTCTTTGAAAAGTGTGCAGGCTTAGTCCTATACTAGATGGAGTCTATGGGTCACTTCCATGAATCTACTCTTGATGGCATGGACCTGTTGCTGAACTATGCGTTGTTCATGTGACCTTTTCACCTTCTCAACCACTGAAAGCAATTTAAGTTGTGCTTGCACTGTTGATGCTTTTTGCTTTGCCTCCTGAAGTTGTGCTTCTAATGTTCTTAGTTCTGGGTCCTCTGTGAGGCACTCATAGGTCTGCACACTTTAGTTACTAAGTTTCTTTCATTCTAATGCCAATTCCTTGATTATTTTGACTGTGCTCCAGGAAGTTTTTTCCCTCTAATCTCGCACTTCCTGCGGAGTGCTCGGCACCGCTTGCAATTACAGTTCTGCTACTATTGCTTGAAGCTGTTGAATGGCCTCAGTGAGCTTCCCCACTTGGTTCTTAGTTGTCTCTTCTTTCATCGGTGCCAATCCCAGCATGGAGTGAAGTGCTCAAGTGACTGCTTCTCTAACTCCAATCTGCTCTGTGAGCAGCTTATCTTTCTCTCTCTGGATCTGTTGTCTGTCCTCTTCAAACTTCGCTTGCAGGTCATATTTCTCTTGTTGTGCAACCTGAATTTTCTCTAGGGCTTCCTCCTTTTCCTGCTTCAAGGCCTCTGTTGCCTGTTCCTTTTCCTCTTGTACTTGACGAAGTCGAGCCTCTGTTTCATATGCTAATATGCATAGTTGGGCAGGCTCATCTCCTACTTCTATACCCCCTGAAGACAACGATGCAGTAGACACTGTGAGACTCTAATAGAGAGCCAGTTGTACCCCTTTTAGCTCTGCCTCAATCATGTTATATGATTTCTCATGTTTTGCTTTGTTTCATTGCAAAATATCCTCCCAATTATCCGATACAGCTGCAATGATGAGATCGTTATCATCCATCGTAAGTATAGTCTATATCTAATACAGTTGCGATGATGAGGTCAATATCATTCATCGATACTTCTTTCACGCTGAGGGTTTCTTTGGAGAAACCTTTCTTTTCTTTGGCGTCTCAGCCTCTGTAAGGGGATCTTTAGGCAGTGTCACTTCGCCCTGTTCATGCTTGTCTTCTTCCCCTTCCGCTTGTTGGTTTACTTCATCATCTCCTCCTCCTCCAGGTGACTCCGATGCAGTTTCCTCCGTTGTATTGTTTGTTTCTTACACCTATTCCTTCTTCTTCTTCTTCTTAGCATTGCTCGATCCATCATATTCTTCTCAGGTGACTACAGGACTTTCAATGATATTAGGATTGGAGAGATATGTCTGCTCGAATGGTACAAGGAATTCAGTCGACCACTCCTTAGTTATCTCCTACATGTCTTCATTAGTTAATTTATAGTATGATTGCAGCTCCTCTTTGGTTTCATCCCTATGTGCAGTGATGTAAATGAAGTTCCTATATACATGAAACTTTGTTATTGGCCTATAAGCATGCAAGGTATTTGGAGTCATTCGATGGAATGACTCAATGGCTCACGTGAGCTATAAGTAGAAAGTGTGGAAGACAACGTTCGATTTCCACTACTTCGCCATATCGCTCAAGTACCATAAGGTAGTGAACCTCGCGTCCAGTGGTTCAGATGGCTCAAATTCTGGGAAGGTCACTCCCTCTGACATCTCCCAAGTGAAAAAGATAACGAGGATCAGCAACCAAATGAAGTGAAACTCGTAGCCCTGGTCCTGTGCTTCTCGACAATCCTGCTCCAATTGGTTGACGAGGTAGCTCACCCAGTTCATCTGAGTCCCTTCAACACACTTTCCTGTGAGGTCAACGAAAAACCCCATGACCTTCATTGGTCTATTCTTCCTGACAATCTTGCCTGCTATCAGTTGACAAACTAGGCACACTATGCCATTTTGGATGGAGGCTACCTTGTAGCCTCGCTTCCCCTTCTCTACATTTCCATAGGTGTCCTTTATTCGTTGCGCCAAGGCACGATCTGCAACCTTCCCTGGGTAAAAATCCTGAGGGTCTGGTCCCTGCATGCTCAATCCAGTGATCCATTGGATCAATGCCAGATCTACAGTGATATGCCTATCCAACCACAGGTACCTGCCATGGAAGCATGACAGGAGGAGTTTAACACACATGCTAACCTTTTGATGTCTACCAAAGTGTGGTATCTTCATCACATTAAGGATTTTTGATCTCATGATGTCCATGGTCCATGGATGGGGGACTATCTTTGGCTTCTTCCTCATTGTATTTTTCAAGTAATTATGTGGTGTGAGCATTCCATAATTCCTGCGGTCTCCTAAGTTGAAATCATTGATCTTGAGCAGCATAATTTGTCCCAACTGCACATATCCCCTTCGGGAGGTATGCAGTGATCAATGTATATTTGAAATCTATTGGGAAGCTATCATGACTAACCATGCCATCCAAAGGCGGGATATAGTTGGGCAAGACAGATGGGATGAGCTTCGCATTCGCCAGGTTGTCGTGGTGCTTACTTATTTTCTATGTCGCAGTTCAGGATGGCCCATATCGACGTGCAGTTGACAGGAATGTTTGAAATCCTCTCATCGATGAGGCCCATACTCCTATGGACATTACCTTCTCATCCATAGTTTCTATTAGGATCTCCTTGACAGACTTCTCTATTTCTCTAAGGTCGTCCGACATGCACGCTCTAGATCGGATATCTCGGGTAGGTAGACAAACACTTAAGGTAAGAAAATCAGGTGGCAAGGTATTAATAAGCACAACACGATAGAAATCAATTCTCTATGGGCCTGGATAATCACAATTTGAAAAAGTGTCCCCTGCAAGACATTCGACGGATTAAATAGACAATGTCGTAACAGATTCCTCCAACAGGCAGGAATGCCTTAATCCATTCATTATGGCATGGTCCCAACAGTCCAATGGTGATCTTTCCGACAATAACTATGTTTCTAGTTGTTCTAGCGCGTCATTCTAATGGTCAGGACGCCTCCAACGGTCATATTGCTTCACTTTGGCGAAGTGCCAGTCTACGTTGTTTTGCTATTCCGACGAGGTTCAAGTTTTGCAAGCCCTCCTTCTGCGAAGTCCTCTCTGGAATCTCCTGCAATTTTTCTAGCTTTTCTTTCTTCTTACTGATCTTTCTCAATTTATTTCATGTGATCTATGTCTCTAGATTCATCTTTCCATTATTGTTCTTATCTTCTCTTCACATAGTAACTTCGGACTACTGAGGGTCTTTCACAGGGTTCGAGGGTAATACTTTTTCTCTTACTTTTTTTGGAGTAGGTTCTCTTCTCTTCTGCATGGATAAGTTTTTTAAGCCTTATTGTGTTCTTTCAACTTCAACAGCCAGGTCTCTAGAGCTCAGTTGCTTCAACTTGTCCTCTTGTTCTTCTATTAAGCGTGCTATTATCCTAGCCATGAAATCCCTTAATTCTTGATTTTTCTGTTCTAAATCTTCCTCTTCTTCTTTCCTTCAGATTTGATCTCTCTCAATCCAAGTCCTTCCTAACAAAAGAGAAAAAGGAGTGTTGTTCTCAACAAACTTAATGAACTTGAATTCTTCTTCTATCGATGTTCCATGAGCACTCATAGGTACATGAGTAAGTCTTCCACATAGGGTTATCATATTTCCTTTAAACAATCCTATTCCTCTCAATGAAGGAATCATAACAGGATTTCCCAAAATTTCCCGAGTACTTTCTAGCATAATGTTCACCTATGTTTCTTCATCCAAGACACAGTCTATGTTGAAGTCTCCTATTCTTGTTTCTATGCACTGCTTCTCTTTTAAGATCTCTGGTAAGCTGATTTTTCTGTGATCATTCAATGTTTCTTTCATTTGCAATAATACAGCCTCTGATTATTTCTAGTTCTCTAGTATATTCTTAGTCTCTTTACCTTCTTCATGGTTTTCTTGTTTCATGTTCATCTTCTCAACTTTAGCAATCATTGTAGGGCAATAAAAAACTTCATGTCCAATAGCTTTACAACAAAGGCAAATAGGACCTCTACCAAGACATTCCTTATCAAGATGTCTCGGTCTTCTATAACTATAACAAAGAGTCACTCCTCTCTTTCCCTTAAACGATCCCCAACCTTTCCTATATTGTGCACTGGGATCACAGTGATGAACCTGCAAAAAATTATTTCGAGGATCCTGCATCCACTTGTTAGTCCAAAAATTATTTCTATCCATAGGAATAACATATATTTCATTAACTTTATCAGATCTATTCATAACAAATATTCTTTCTTCTAGTTGTGCCCTAGTTTTCAGACTAGTGCGAAATCTATAAAACATACCTAGATCCATTCAAAACAAAAATTTCCACTTATCTTACCTTTATCAAAGCACAAACCTTTAAGATATTACCTCTTTTCTTCAGATTAATCTCCCTTCTTATCATAGATATTTGCAAGTCAAGTAGAATACTGCACACTACAACAATAGATCCATGCACAGAGCTTTCTCTTTTCTTCAGTTCCCAGCAATCACAGTTTCAGGTCCCAACAATGGAACCATTTGTTGGAACAGGGGTAGACTGTTGGCCCTTGGGTATGGAAGTAAGCAAATATTAAGGAAGAAAAGATGGAATGTGAATTGCATGGAAGACACAATGACTGATAATGGGTCTAAGTGAGCAGAAGAGAAGAAAAGAAGGAGCAAAGAAAAATAAATCAAGTCGTTGTACGAGGAGATCGAGGGTGATAGATCATCAAGGAAGACAGATCGTGAACAACTAAGCAAGAGGAAAAATCCACCGTTGGATTCTTTGGAGCATCACATGAGTAGGAAGGAAAGACAGGCTTGGGAAGACCTGAAAATGTGGTTCAAGTTGACCCAGGTTTTTCGACACCTAGGGTTTTGGTCTCTAGGGTTTTGACACTTAGGTTTTGGCCTAAGGTTGTCGGTGAGTCAATGTAATGTATAAATAAGAACCTAGATGAGGTAAGAGGGTTCGGTGAAGAGTCCCAAGTCTGTTATTGTTATGAGTGATTATTGTAGCAAGAGAGAGAAGCATTGAGCAGTGAGGGAAGTCTGTGTTGTAATATCTTCAGTTGGGTGCAAAGATCAACCCTGCAGCTAGGTGCGCAGGGAGGGAAGATAGAGAAAAGAAAGAAAGAGAGAAGATCTGCTATCTAAGAGCGCAAATAAGAAATGTATTCTTTCATCTTAATATATTATAAAGAACAGTTATATGGACGTAGCCCTAGGGAGAGGGTGAACCACGTATATCTTGGTGTTGTGTGTGATTGATGTGGTGTTCTCTTGTTCTTGATATATTGTTATTCCATTACTGTGTTAGATCTAGCAGATAAATGTGTGAGGTAGGACTAATTTGATAACAGATATCTATATTTTGTGTTGTTCTTGTATTGGATCCACTTAGTATTCCCTTTGGTTGTAGACATCTGTGTCATGCAACCCCCCATAGCTACTTTGGGTGAGACTGCATCTGCCTCACAGGTATTTCTGAAAGGGCCAGTAGTTAAGGCTTGTTGGTGTGTTGTTGGAGATGAACCCTGGGTCTGCCCCTGCCCTAACAAATGGTTCTGTTGTTGGGACCGGGATATTCTTGAGGGAATGTCAAGGTGGTTTCCATCGAAGACAGAGATTCAGAAGTGGATAGAAGAACAAGAAAAGGACTTCGCAGAAGCCCAAAACAAGAACCCTAAGCTTAGCACCGAGGACTGGTTGGGAAGGTATATATTTACTGATATATAGGATATTTTCTTTGGAGGGATCCATAAGGAGCTATACAAGTGGTTATCCAAGTTGGAATATACCTAGTTTGAGATCAGATCTATACCACATGTGGTTTGGACGTTGACGTTGATAAATAAATTCAAGAGAGTTATAACATCGTGTCAAGAGAAGTAGATCATTGGTTTGATAGTACCATCGGAGGGTATATCACCAAGTTTGTTATTGATAGAGTAGAGTCATATAGCCAAGTAGAAAGATATTTCTTTAAGGGACCTAGAGGAAAAAGTTTACAATTTCTGAAGCTAAGGATCAATATGATATTGCATGAGAAGAACATCTTGAAGATATAGTAGTGGGTAAGATTGAAAATCTAATGCTCAAGAATCCAGATAGCGACAGTGACACAGAGTTTGGACACATGTGCAGTGGGAGGGCCTTTAGGGAAGTTCCTCTGGTGAACTTGTTTGAGAAAGGTCACGAACCTCTTCTATAGGAAGAAGGGTTTTATAGTGGAGAAGAGGATGAGCTACTAAACAACGAACATTCAGAGTTCGTTGGGCCTAGATAAGAAAATACTGAAGAACTTCACCAAGAAGAGTCAGAAACTTCAAGGACTACACAGAATATTGAAGTAAGTATTATTACTCCTCCTTTTTTTTAGAAGCATTAAGAAATTAGAGTCATCAGAGTCATCAGAGCGCTCAAAGCACTGTCACTAGAATTCCACCACATAGTCAGTCAGGAAACCTAGGAAGATCTATGGCAGATGAGATGAGGTTACCCACCTTCAGAGGAGATCTATCCAAAGGTCCTAATAAACACTAGTTTCTATGTGAAGTTGTGTGGAGTATTAAGAATGTCACCGATGAAGTTGTTAAACGAGCTCATTTTAGTACTACCCTGAGAGACTGCGCACTAAGTTGGTTAATGAAGTTTGTCCAAGGGGTTGTCCAACCAAAACTGTTGAATGAGATCAAGACTGTGTTGATTGCAGAATTGTAGGGCATGATGATAGGGATTGTAGGGCCGATGACCTCATGCATGAAAGATCAAGGGACATATACAAAATTCAAGGCGAAGTATAGAAAGAAGGGAACACTATGCAGTATAATTCCCCAGGCTGAGGAAACTTCAACCCTCGTGGTGTATTTAGAGGAAGAGGATGAGGATGAGGTATGGGTCAAGGTAGAGGCTAGACCAGTTTTTATAACTGTGCACATCCAGGACATTTGTCAAGGGAATTTCAAAACCCTTGTACCACTTGTAGCTACTGCAACTCATTTGAACATGTCATAGAAGATTGTCCTGCGTTGTTATCCAAAATTCAGGAAAGACGAGGAGGAAACCAACAAGTATAGTTAATCACAGTAGAACCCCACAGAGCATATCCTAGAGTCGTTGTTATCACTAGAGGAGGAGTTACTACATGAGAAGATAGAATGACTCCAGGGAAGACTACAAAACAATCAGGAATCAGAAAAGATGGGGAGAAGACACAAGAGTTTGATCCAAAGAAAGAGAAACAGACATTTGAGGAAGCAAGAAAATAATTCAAGAGAGATTAGGATTCTTCATCAAAGGCTCGACCAGAAGTAAGAGAATGAAGAATGCCCTTGGCCTTTGATCAGTCTGCGTCACCCAGAGAAGGAAAATAGGTAAGTAAGCTCATGGAATTTTTATGCACTTGTATTAATTTGATAAAGGATGAGAGTGTTGTACAAGAGCTACAAAACTTGATCAAACAGTATGAGCTAGGAAATATAGATCCTCTACTGAATAAAGAAGTACATAAAATATCCAAAAAGAGAAGGACAAATAAGGAACTACACGTGAATGCTCAAATTGGAGAGTATGATATAGACTATGTGGTCCTCGACTTAGGGTCGGAGGTCAATTTTATGACAAAGTAGACCTGGGCACTGATGGGAAAACCTAATTTGATCTATTCCCATATCAGGCTTAGGATGGCTAATAAACAAGGTGTAAGCCCCTTTGGAAGATTGGAACATGTCCCTATGTACATCGACAGAGTAAGTACATTTTCAAACTTCGAGGTGATTGAGATAGTTGATGATAGTTGTCCTTACCCTGCACTATTAGGAATTGATTGGGCTTTCAATAATGCCACTGTGGTTGATTTAAAGAAAATAAAAATGACGTTTGAAGGATATGTCCTTAGGGTCATTGCACCTTTGGATCCTGATGAAGGTCATAGATACACAGAATCCATCAGATAAGAAGACCGCAGATATGAAATAGAAAACATATACAAATTGACAGCCAGACAATAGGATTACATTAATCTTACAACAAATGGAAACTTAACTAGCTAAGTGACAACACATGTTCATCAGATTCATAAGAATCACTGGAGAACTGGAAGAACAAAATGTAGGAAGTATCTACAAGGAGATTTGCTAGATTAACCAGAGAAGTTCGCTAGATCGGCACAACAGTAAGTAACTTGCTCACCTTTGATGGTCTAAATCATTTAGAAGAATTCTTGTTGGACTTTGAAGAAATTGTACCAATACAACAAAGATTGTTGTTACTGGATGAGGCCTTGAAATAAACTCCAGCAAGATGGAGGGGGACACGCAAAAACAACATCACAAACTGGATACAGTGTCGCACTTTGATGACAGCGCAATTTCCAGAACATGTAGAAGGCTACAAATTTAGGTACATAGGTCGAAGTTGTCAGAAGGACCATGTGAAAAGTTGTGAGGAAGCCTAGAGCAACATTCCTCAAGAGAAGTGGGTGCACAAATTCATTAACACGATGGATGAAACCCCTATTAATTGGCATCTTCAAGCATAAATGTGCCTCATCACTGCAGATTGGGAAGGTATGACTCAGAACTTTGTAACTACCTTTTTATTTTAAATCCAATACCCTGCAGTGGATCAAGTGTTACATATTGTAAGACATAGAGTATTTGAGGAGGCACCTAGCCTCCCTTTGGAACAAGAAGAGGATGAATGGACTGCGCCTCTCCAGAAACTGCAAGGATTTTACAATATCAATGTTGACGAAGATGATGATCCTATTAAGGTGAACATCACTGAAACAGAAGGCCAGAGAGACATAGAAGGACCAGGAGTTGAGATACCTTTCATTGGACAACCAATTAAAATAAAATAAAAATCTATATTGGAACAGAGAAAACATCGAATCTTGCAAATGTTGGAGATTATTGGGATGTTGCCACTATTGACAAGATCACAGAGTTACTGCATGAATATCAAGACTTGTTTCCAACCAAGTTCATTGATATGAAGGGAATTAAAGGGACCATGGGAGAGATGAAGATCCCCTTGAAGCCAGATGCAAGTCTAGTAAAATAGAGACCCTACATATTGAGTCCTAAATATTAGGAGAAAATGAATATTGAACTAGACAGAATGTTGGAAGCAGGAATCATAGAACCTGTTGAAGAGTTAGAGTGGATTAGCCCTATGGTGGTGCAGGATAAGAAGACCAGAGAAATCAGGATCTGCGTAGATCTCAGGAATCTAAATGATTCATGTTTACATGACCCATTCTCTACACCATTTACTAATGAAGTGTTAGATAATGTGGGAGGACAGGAGGTCTACTCCTTCACCAATGGATTTTTAGGATACCATCAAATTAGGATTTCCAACGAAGATCGTCACAAGACCACATTTTCCATAGAATGGGGATCCTACCAGTATAACATGATGTCATTTGGATTGAAGAATGCACCAGCCATATTTTATAGGGTGGTGGTCGAGGCATTCAAGGAGTTTTTACATAAATTTTTGGAAGCATATTTTGATGATTGGACTATTTTTAGCTTAGTGCAAAATCATATTGAATGTTTAAGACTAATGTTGGATAAGTACAGGAAATGTCAGATTTCCATGAACCTAAAGAAGTGCATCTTCTTTTCACCCTTTGTATTTTTTCTAGGCCATATTGTGTGTAAGCATGGATTGCTAGTAGATCCATCTAAGATTGCCATTATAGTTGATTTCCCCCCTCCTACTTCATTCAAACAACTGCACACTGCGCTAGGACATACTAGATACTACAGGAAGTTCATTAAAGGCTATGCACATATCACAACACCCATGGAGAATATTTTGAAGAAATATTGTCAGTTTCAATGGACAAAAGAATTCCAGCAGAGCTTCGACACACTGAAACAGAAAATGGTTACTGTGCCTATTCTGGTTTTCCCGGATTGGAGAAAATAATTTCATGTGCATGTTGATGCATCCTCTATTGCATTGGGAGAAGTGTTAGAACAACCAGGAGCAGGAGATATTGACCACCTGTTATCCTTTGCTAGCAGGAACCTATCAACACCTGAGATTAATTACACCACCACTAAGAGAGAAGGGTTAGCCATGGTGTATGTGCTACAGAATTTTCACCACTACTTGTTGGGAGGACACTTTAAAATGTCTACTGATCACTCTGCATTGAAATACCTAGTCAAAAATCCAGTGTTGGGGGGAATAATATGCAGATAGCTTCTACTATTTCAGGAATATGATTTTGAGATTCCGGTTAAGCCATGGAGAATGAACAAGGTCCCTGACCACTTGTCGATGTTGGAACATGGTGAGGAACCTACTTGTTTGGAGGATACATTGTTGGATGTACAGTTTTTGGCCATTAGAAAGATCAATTATCACTTCGTCGAGATAGTCCAATTCCTCTCAACAGGAATGGCACCTATTGAATATACAATCACCCAGAAGAAACAGCTGGTAGTGCACGCTGCAGACTTTTCACTTACAGCTGGACAACTATATAATATGGGTCCTGATGAGATCTTGAGGAGATGTGTCATGGAAGTAGAATGACCACTAATTTTAGCAGAATTTCATGAAGGAATCGCAAGTGAACACTACGCAGGCAAAGCCACAGCGCAGAAGATTCTTAGAGCTGGCCTTTGTTGGCCTACTTTACATAGAGATGCTAAAGACTACTACAGAGCCTGCGATGTATGCCAAAGAGTTGGGAAACTGTCCAGAAGAGATGACATGCCACTAGAACCCCAACTAACATTATAGGCATTTGAGAAATGGGGCATTGATTTCATGGGACCTATAAACCCACCAGGAAAGCACATAGCAGCCAGATACATCATCACTGCGATAGAGTGTTTGACCAGATGGGTCGAAGAAAGAGAAATTAAGGACTCTAGTGAAACTACAACTACCTGTTTCACATTTGATGACCTCATAGTTAGGTTTGGATTCCTGAAGATCCTTATGGGAAATCAAGGCACACATTTTATTAATAAAACCATTGAAGCCTTGACTGAGGAATTTGTAGTTCATCACCATAAGAGCACACCCTACCATCCACAAGCGAATGGGATAGTCGAAACGTTCAATAAGATATTGGAGACAACGTCGACGAATATTTCCAGTGTGAACAAGGATGACTGGGATTTAAGAGTACCAGTAGTGTTATGGGCCTATAGAACCACTTGCAAGAAGATGAAAATGCAGACCCCCTTTAATCTGGTTTATGGTCTCGAAGCAGTTGTCTCGATGGAATATTTGGTCCCAAGCTTAAGAATTGCAGCCTTTATAGATATGGATGACACTGGCACTATTCAAGAGAGGCTTACATAGTTGGTCAAACTAGAAGAAGATAGATTTATTGCAGGATTCCATCAGCAGGTATAGAAGGGAAGAGAAAAGTCCTACCATGATAGGCATATTAAGAAGAATTCCTTCAAAGAAGGATATTTGGTATTGGTATATGACAACAAATTCATGAAGCATCCAGGGAAGTTCATAACACATTGGATGGGGCCATATGAGTTTTTCTATGTAACAGAAGGAGGAGTTGCACAATTGAAGACCTTGAATGGAGAATGGAAGGAAGGTTTGGTGAAGGGGAGCTGGTTGAAACTGTATTATGACAACTAGCTTCCTTGCATCCATCAGTAAGAGAAAAAGAGGAAGGGTCTAGGTACCAGGTGTAGTTGAAACTGGGTGCTAGACACAGAAAAGACAGTTTTCACACAGTGGGGGAGGAGAGAGCAGAAACCACAGGCTGCTTCATGCAGCCTGAAGTCGAAGAAAAACAGAAGGTTCAGATCTGAAGTGCCTCGAAACGAGTCATAGATGAGTGTTGGGGGAATGTTGGCCATTGGGTATGGAAGTAAGTGAAGATTACGGCAGAAAATATGGAATGTGAACTATGCAAAAGACACAGTGACTGATATTGGGTCGAAGTGAGCAGAAGACCAGAAAAGAATGAGCGAAGTAAGAGAAAGCAATTCGTTGGATGAGGAGATTGAGGGTGACATATCAGCAAGGAAGACGGATCATGGACAACTCAGCAAGTGGAAAAAGCCATCGTTGGATGCTTTGGAGCACCGCATGAGAAGGAAGGAAAGACAGGTTGGTGAAGCTCTGAAAACGGGGAGTCAATTTGACCTAGGTTTTTAGACACCTGGGGTTTTGGTATCTAGGGTTTTTACACTTAGGTTTCGACCTAAGGCTTTCGGTGAGTCATTGTAATGTATAAATAAGAACCTAGATGAGGGAAGAGGGTTCGATGAAGAGTCACAAGTCTATTATTGTTATGAGTGATTATTGTAGTGAGAGAGAGAAGCATTGAGTAGTGAGGGAAGTCTGTGTTGTAAGATCTTCACCTGGGTGCGAAGATCAACCCTGCAGCTAGGTGCGCAGGGAGGGAAGATAGAGAGAAGAGAGAAAGAGAGAATCTCTTCTAGCTAAGAGCACAGATAAGAACTATACGCTTTCATCTTAATATATTATAAATCACAATTACATGGATGTATCCCTGGGGAGAGGGTGAACCACGTATATATTGGCGTTGTGTGTTATTGATGTGGTGTTCTCTTGTTCTTGATATATTGTTATTCCATTACTGTGTTAGATCTGACGGATAAATATGCGAGGTAGGACTAAGTTGATAATTGACATATAGATGTTTTGTTGTTCTTGTATTGGATCCACTTGGTATTCCCTTTGGTTGTAGACATCTATGTCCTACAACCCCCCATAGCTACTTTGGGTGAGACTGCATTTGCCTCGCAGGTGTTGCCGAAAGGGACAGTAGTTAGGGATTGTTGGTGCACTCTTGGAGTTGAACCCTGGGTCTGCCCCTGTACCAACATAGACCCAAGGTTCAACACTTCAACAATGCACCAAAAAAACCCTAACTCCTGGCCCTTTCAGCAACACCTGCGAAGAAGATGAAGTCTCACTTGAGGTAGAGGCAGGGGTTTCTAGGACTCAAGTGTATACAACCTAGATGGGACACAGATATGTGATCACAATACTTAACACAGCACTAGAAATCAACATTCATCAGTTACTAACCCTTATTCACACCGCATGTAAAAACCCTAATTACAGAACACCGCAGTATTCATCAAGGTCTAAGCACATCTAGCCATTCAACACATAACATCAGAATAGATCTAACCTTCATTCATATTGTTAAGCACTAAGATACTACATCAAATGCATCTAACATACATAAATATTACAACACTAAGCATAGATCACATCAATAACATATCAACCACATCGCACAAAGAAATCACAACACAGGATATATGTGGTTCACTCCCAACGTTGGGCTACGTCCACAAACTTTTCTCCTATTTTATTAGCTTCTTCCAATATTCTTACATGCACAGAGCCACAAAGCCAACTCTGCATAGGAAAGGAGATCTGTGCGCACCTCGCTAGATCCTCCTTCCCCGAGTTAGGTCAAAGCACCAAGCCTTTACACAGTCTATGCACAAAGCCTCTTACAATCACTTGCACTTAGCTCTGCAAGTCTTAACACACAGTATGCACAAATATGATTACAAATACTTGCACTAAGCCACACACATCCACTACTACTTCTTACATTGATTAGCTCCCTATGTATACATTACAAAAGGGGCTTAAACATGGGTAAACCCATGGGCCGACATCCCATACCCGTTACATAAACCCTAAACCCAAAAATCCTGCAAAAGGGGGCACAATCTCGTGATCTCCGCTTCACCTGGGTGCTATGTCTTCGAAAATCCTATCAAAGTCCCAAAAGTGGTCAAACACAACCAAGGTTCTCCAAAACTTGGTCAAGGGCCAACATTATTCTTTCTCCTTCTATTCTCCCCTTGTTCTTCCTTCTCATTTTTATTTTATGCATTCCAAATTAGTTGAAGTAGTTCAGCTACCTCATTTAGTAAAGTTAACTAAAATCAACTAACTTTTAGTTTAGGGGAAGAACTAATAATAATAATAATAATAAAGGGTCTTTTATTAAATAATAACTAGTAGGTGGGACCCCTTGTGACTCTCTTTAATTTCTTAACAAAAATAAACATAATAGACAATCAATAAAACACATCCTCCTTGTGGCTCCCATAATCATTTCCACAATTTGAAATTTAAATATCAATGATATTTCAAATTATATCAAAACATGTAAATATCCACAATATCCAAAAATAGTTTGATGTCCAAAATTGTCAGCACTCCACTATCCTCAATAAATCAATAATAAAACATAATCAAAAACTATATTTTCCACTTTGAGAGGAAATTTTTCCTCTGTTGCTGCTATCCCCTTTTGACTTCCTTGAATTAGAATTAGGTTGGGTAGAACCTCGAAGCTTGATCTCACTAATGACATGGGAACAATCATCTCTCAAGTGCATACGGGATGATATTGACTTGGCTAAGTCACTTGAAGGAGAGGAGGGCGAAGAAGCGTATTTTCCTTTGTCATTCATATGGTGGGATTTGGTTTTGAGTCTTTTGCTTGCGTGGGAGGACTGTACAGGTGAGTGTGCAGCAGAAATCTTAACATTTGGGTTAACAGGTGGAGGAGGAGGAGGTAAATACAAATTTGGCCAACCACGATGGTGGGAGACTGCTAGGTGAATAATCGCATGCCATCTGTCATTCTTGAGAACTTCCGGTTGCAAAGAAACATGAGGTGGAACAAGGATACCAGGTACATGGTGGGGCTGGAAAGGAGGCCTCTCTAGCCTAGGCTGGACTATCCCTTGTCCAATCCAATAGAAAAATCTAGCTTGAAAGAGTTGGTTTAACTCTTGAGGATTGACATTGAAATGTATTGAGAATCTGGGCCTTCTAGGCCCTCTATTCCAATTTCTTTTTCCCCTATTATTTCGGCCATGACTTCCTCTACTGAAAAACCTCATCATGTATGCAACTATTATTAGCAACTAGATCTTAAATAGACCATACATGACATTCTCTTAATATGAAGCAAAGTTTGGCTCAACAATCACATCAGACCCATGCAATCCAATCCATAAAATTCATTAGTAATTGTTAATGAGAAGGGGGTGAAGTAGTGTTCAGGGGTATCTAAGGGGATTATATTCAGCAAAAAAGTGATATCGTGACCGGGAGTAAGAACATGATTATTGCTCGAAAATTCATTAAACAATTTACTGTGCAACAATAACCAAAACATATTAGTTGTCATCTATCTCTGTGTCATTTTTCATCACTGTCAAACAAATTTTTAATTTAATTTTAGTGAACAGGGTGTGCAAAATGAATTTGGGATCGTGAGGGGATTTGTAATGAGAGAAAAAGTGAGAAAATGAAAGGGAATTATATGGGTATTTTTCATAAAATAAATTAAATCAATCAACTATCATAACTCTGTTTCAAATTTAATCCAAAAATCATCCACTTCCAAGACCAAAACATTCATTATTCCTCAATTCTATACAAACTGCTTGTTTTCTCAATAACAATTTAATTTCCTAGAAATCTTCAATCTGTAACAGTCTTTGTATTATAACTTATGCAAACATTTCCAATTCAATCAGGACAGCATGCTCTAATGTCGATCGCTTTTCCTTTTTTAAAATAAACAAAACATGCACAACAATCCCTGTCATTTATGCCGAACATTCATCTTTGGTAATGAAACAATAGTACGCCCAAGATAAACAATCAATAGTCACTATCCTCTAATCAACAATCGGGCCCGATTTAAATATACAGAGGTGCCTTTTAAAATCATGTAAAGACTTAAAATCATGTTTGGTGAACCAATCATACACATGTCTTCACTCATATCATTGACCCAATCTTGAATCGACAACAATATTCAACTCCAAAAACAAAATGGAACCCCGATCTTGCTCTATGTGTGAAATAATATATACATACTTCATTTTAAAAGGAACAATGCACATAACCATGTCATGTATGAAATGAATAGAAATAAATTGACACATAGGAGTCTCTTAGACTTTTGACAAAACCATGATCATGATTGGTGAAAAAATCACTCACATGTATCGTCTACATTTTAAATGCAATCAAGATCATGTTGAGATTAAACACAATAATCGATACCATAAACGAATAGAAGGACAACTCTCGGTTGTATGAACCACATATTTCTTTCTTCTTTGTTCGAACGAATTCATCACAAAGAGGACACACAAATGTTATACCAAGAGGGGGGAGCCCGTGCCTTTAAACTTCAACAATCATTAAATTGATAACCCAACACTTGAAAATCCCAAAAAGGTGCCCGAGGAGGGTAGAGGCAAGTCAGATTCCAAGTTGGGATCTTTTTAAAAATTAAATGCAGAGAGGCAATGAAAACCTACTTGTCTTTAAAAACAAACACAGAGAGATAATGGTCTTCCATATCCTTATATCCATTTTCCATCGATTAACAACCATAGGCCACAATATAATCTTGAAAACGAAAAAGCAGTGAGCCATGCTTCCTTTCTTTTCTTTTTTAAACATAGTCCTTCGAATTGTGACTCTAATATCTTGACATAATCATAAGTGAATTCTTGAGTAGAGAATAAAGAAAATCAAGCTAACCAATACAGACACACACCGATGTCACTAACACTTTTTTGTGGAGAGGGTTAATTTAAACAGTGATGGGTACTCGAAAAACACAGAGAGGCCACATACAATCATCATTATAGAAGGGATGAGAGGAGTGGTGTGTGGAAACTCTTCGCAACTCATATCCATTCAATACATACACAGGCCTATATTAACATTCGGGGCCAACCAATACTGGACTTTTGGAAAGATTTCAGCGAAAAGACAGTAAAGAGCGGGCCATCGGCAACAGTTCACAGTCTAAACAAAAGAAACATATCAACTGTCGAAAGTTGCTCTGCAATTGGATAAATATTATGAAAATGAATGAGAGGGAACTAAGTTGACAACCACTGAAATACAACCTGGTGGTTAAAACCCTTCAACCATAAAACACAGAGATTCATTGCACCATTGTCACCATTATTTCATAGAGAACCATCATAAAAACCAAGATAACCAATAAATAACCAATGCACACCCATTACTCCACTTGCAAATGCCAATATTTCGCAGTAATCACAGAGAACCCAAAACACAATATTTACACTCATTCAAAACCTTAAGAAAACACAGAACCCATGCATTCCTGAGCCACCATTTGATTCATAATAAAGAGACTCCATCATGGATGGAAAGCTAATAACAATACCTGTGATAAAAACACTTCAATGACGAACTGATCGAGTTTTCCCCTTGCAATATTGAAAACGTGGAGCTTTCACAACCAACAAAGCAACAATGCAACAATGCTAGGGTGATGGGCTCAAGGGAGGTTTGGAGTGACGTGCAGTAAATGCACATCACTTCCTTACCTAACCTTATTCAATTCCATGTATGAGCCAACGCACTAACATTTCATCCACCATTAAAATCAAACTATAACCAATGCATAATTCAATGCAATATCCATCGTAAATATTTGATACCATATCAATTTCATAGTGTGCCACCCGAGATATATCATACCTATATGTTAACCTCTTGTCATAACTCCATACGATAACCACATATCAACATTGCTATATGTACCTCCATTCAACTTTTAATAAAAATTGCATAGTCCTTTAACCAAACACATAGTATAAAAGGTAGGTCCACCATTGTCACAAAGGTCTATACATAGTCCTTTTTCCATAACTTTAGAACTTTTCCATAGTTTTCTCCTTTTGTTTTAATCAAGTTCCCATTTTATTGATTTTTTTTTTCATAGATATATATGGATAAGTAATCAATATTAGTAATCAATGTTATAACATACATAAAAAAGCACCTATAACCAACATGATCCTCATACCAATGGAACTGTTCTATATCACAGGTAAATACCATCAACATTTAGAAATAATGCCTCAACCACCCATTTGTCACATCAAATTAAACCAATACTGCATCAAAGAATATAGGACTATGTATGCAACATCATAACATCAACAACATATGAGTGTAACATGTCTATCCTTGCTCCTCTAGTCTACAAGGGGGTCCCACCTACTAGTATTATATTATTATCATAATTAAATAATAGCACTTTAGAAATCCTTTGCGAGTGGAAATCATCATTGCGATTTTAATCGTTAACAAATTGGCGACTCCACAAAGAAATCTTCTTCCAACATATTAAGAGCTCAAAATGTCTAGTTTTGTAGACCAATAACATCATATCAAGAATATATACATCGAAATGATCATGCAACAAGGGGAAGTGAGCAGATTTAAGGGAAAAATGACCGGGAATTTTGGAATAACTCATGGAAAGTGTTAAGTATGAGGGGGTTTATTCCTGTAAGCATAATCATTCGATTAATAATAGTAAAGTGTTCTTGATTTCAAGGAGAAAAATTTTCCGATATGCTCTTTTGAATCTTGAAATGGATGGAAGAAAAGGAAAACAGAAGAGGGATAAAACCAACTATCTTATAAAATAGTAGATGAAGCAAACAACAATTTCAATGATGCTTCCAAGGGGAACATCATGACAGTTGTGTAACTTGATTGTTATTGATTAACAATACTTTGTAGAATAGCATCGTTGTGGAAAAACGGATCCAACATTTTATTTTGACAACAAATGAAGTCAAATAAAACAAAATGTCAAGGAGAGACATGACATAAATGAAACAACATAAATGAAATAATAGACATGAAACAAAAGAAATGAAGAATCAGAGTGAATAAAACAAACTATAATACAGAAAACATTCCATACAACATTAAAACTTTTAAGTTGGTTCCAAGTAGTGTTTTAAGAGGGAACTGTTAGTGCTATAGGAAAAGAATCGCTCTTATAAGTCCTTTAGGATGTAATAATTTGCACCCATGACAAAGCGATATTAAAAGGACCCAACCATAAATTTTGGAACTTTGAATTCCTTACTCTATCACCATGAGATGAATCCCACAATAATACCTTCTCATTAACTTTAAATTTTGAATCCTTGACACTTTTGTTGAAACATCTTTTAACAGTCTGATGTCTTCTCTTTTTATTATCCAAGGAAAATGTCCTTTGATCCTCTAAAGCCAAAAGTGCATTCATTCTTTGAGAAACATCAAAATAATTTAATTCTTCAACCTGTAGCATTAACCTTAGAGAGGAAAGTTCTGTCTCGGTAGGCAGAATGGCTTCTTGACCATAAACAAGATGGAAAGGAGTGCAACTAGTGATCACCTTGGTGGTAGTGTGATCTTCCCAAAGGGTGTAAGTGAGGAGAGTGTGCCATTGACGAGGCATATCTTGAATGAGTCTCTTCATAATTCTAACCAGATTCTTGTTTGTAGACTTGGCCTGCCCATTACCTTGGGGATAATAAGTTGATGCAATAAAATGTCTAACCCCCAATTTAGCTAAAAATTGGGTCAGCTTAGCAAAAATAAAGGTAGTACCATTGTCTATAATAATTTCTAAAGGAATTCCAAATATGGAAAAAATATTAGTTTCAAGAAAAGAAATCACCTGCTCATCATGTGATTGCTTAAGAGGGATAACTTCAGTCAATTTCATAAAATAATTTGTAGTTGTCAAGATAAAAACTTGCCCTGCTAAATATGGAGGTTTAATAGGACCAGTAAATTCCAAACCCCATTTTGAAAAATAAAATTCGGGGAGGACAAGTTGTAAAGGCATAGCAAAAAGACGTTCTTTCCCAACGAACTTTTGGCACTTGTCACAAGATCTGGAAAAATTATAAGAATCACGAAAGAAACATCCTCGGGAATTTTTTTAGTGTTCTTACCTTCCTAGTTGGTTTCTCTCACACAATGCGATCTATGACATGAGGCACCAATGAGGTTGATGCTCCCCAATATTGTCCAAGTACCTCATTTATGTCCCTATTCTTAGCAATAAAAAATGCACTGGCATTTTTTAAAGAATGATTCCTAATATTGTAGGGAACATTTGAATAGCTTCCCAAGCTTCAAATTAAGATTTGAAAGCACCATTGGAAATATTAGGATTTCTAGATGTCGATCGACTATTCAAGCATGTAAAACGGACTCTCCATGATTGAGAAATTTGATTTTAAAAAAATCTACGCTTTCACCAGCTAACTCGTCTTGAATTTTGCTAGTTAGTTGGTGAAAGCTCTGCTTTTCACCAGCTAAGGAGCGGATTTTTGAGTAAATTAGCTGGTGAAAGCCTGTCACGGCCAGAATAACTGAATTTTTGCCCAGATCGGGATTTTTTGAGTTTGAATGGTTTGAAACCACTTCAAATGGACAGTTGTTGAATTATCAAGTCTGATTCAAAGGCTACTTTTGAGGGATAAGGTCAAAAAGAGGTTTTTCAACTACATTTGGCATCTTTTTCAAAGGCAGAATATCAGGGGTTTGAAGACACATCATCCAATTCGAATTTTATCTTTGGAGGACCAAATCAAACAGCCTTGGGAGGCTAAAACTGCACTTCATCAGCAATCTACTACTCTTAGAGATCATTAGATAGGACATTTTCCTATTTTGTTTTGATTTTCCATTTTTAGTATTCTAGATCCATTTTTATAGGATCTCATCCTACAGTTGTTGTATCTATTTTGATTTGACTATTTTTAGTAAATTTGATCCATCTTTCAAGAATCTAGATTTCATCTTGTAAGGCTATAAAGCCAAAGACATTTGGAGCACCAAGGGAGGTTCAATAGAAGAGACATTTTCTAGCCATTGAATTTGACTTCTTATTCTGATAATAGAATCACAGTCCTCTTTTGTTTTCAATATCAGATTCTTTCATATATTTCATGATTCTACACTTTATTCCAGTTTAGTTTAGCTTTTAAGAACTGTCCTAAGATTTGTCATCTTCTTATTAAGCTCATAAACTTGGATTAGAGAATTTCTTGTTGTCTTGTATGACCCTACATATGGTTGTATTTGGTTATCTGGACTAGTATTCTTCATCCCCTTTCTTCAACTCTGTTGTCTGATTATTGTTCTCTAAAAGCATTGTTTTATCTAAATACACGATGAGTGGTTACTTTCATTAGATATTGAGTTATCTTATTGTTCCAATCATACAAATCTACCGTATTCTTAAAGATTTTAAAAGCACCTTTGGTCTACAACCAAAAAAGGGTTTCTTGGAGTGATAAAAATTATCATTAAGCGGAGAGAGTATTGAAGCTCAGCTTCCTTGGAAAATGATATTAGATCCATCTTTGATGATAGACAAAAGCACGAATCATTTGGTTGTAATCATCTATCTGGCGACTCTATGAAGGACAAACTCAGTGGCGACTCAATTGTTCGGAAAAATTGTTGTTGACTCCACTGGTATGACATGAGAAGGATCTTAGCAAAGAGGTATGCATTCTGTGATTTTCAAGTATTTATGGTTTCCCTAATCGGTGACTAGCGAGAGATGAATGGGAGCCTTGACCTTCAGATTTTGAGGAGAAGAATGCGCAGGAAGTGCAGGCTCTGAACACTTGTTTGATTTTCATGATTTTTATTCATCGACTTGAAATTGTACATGAGGATGTTCAGATCCGATATTTTCTCATTAGAGGTTAGCACCATGAATGAATTGTCGGTCTCTTCCCACAATGCAAGTGTTAGTTCTTTGTGATTTCCATTAGGCGCTTCCATTGCATTTTAAAGAATATTTTCCATCTGAATGTATTTTTGAGGGATGTTGTGAAGATTTTTCTTCGTTTCATAAATATTTATTTGTTGAAGAAGACATTTACCATGTAGGACAAGAGGTGTTGAAGGATAATAGTGACATATCCGACATCATATCAAATGTGTTTGTTGTTTTGAATATTGATCAAAATCAACATGTCTCTTTTAGATGTATTGATGTCGAAGAACCAATGCATATATCAACATGATAAAGTAATAGATCAACATATTTCAGATCTGTGACAAATACTATGAGCAACCCTCGACTTTTCGGTTACGGTTATACAGGAAAATTGTAGCAGACATGAAGACTTGAAGGTGATGAGCAGATTGACCACTCGGTAAGTGAAAGTATTGCATCTGCAACATATGTTGAGGACATTACATTTTTCAGTTGTTGCGGACAAAGGCGGTTCGCGATGAACATGAAGAGGAACATGATAGCGAAGGGTCGGATACAGCGACCTACATTCAGCGGTGAGATTAGTAAAAGAATCCTTCAACATCACTGATTTACAATTGGATCAGCAGTCCAAAGAGGTATTGTTTTGTGAATTTGATGACCCTTTGTTGACTATTTAAGGTCTATGAGAGCATAAATCAAAAATATTTACGATAGGATGAAAGGTTGGTCTTGTCATCTTTTTCAAATTGCATTACCACAATCTATGGTTTCTTTTATATTTTGGGAAAAGATCAAACATGATATTAGAAATTCAATTACTTTCTTGGTTGCTTTGGAAATTTAGTTTTACTTGATCAATCTGCCTCTACTGGTTAGTGTGGGGATTGATAGAAGAATAAGCTATTTCCTTTGAGCAAATTACTTTAGGTTTTTCTTAATTGAGCAAGAGACTCCCTTTTCAGCTTAATGGCTTGATGGGATCATCCCTCCATCTTTGCGGCTACTCGGTCGACCCTCGAGTCATCCATACTCATTTGTTTATTGAGATTCAAAGAAATTGATTTTTCCCAAAGGCAATTTTTAGGTTTTCACCGGCTTATTGGTTTTGAAATCCGCTAGTTAGTTGTTGAAATCTTTTCTTTTCACCAACTAAAGGGAAGCGGATTGAGGGAAAATTATTTGGTGAGGAAGCACATTTTATGGCGACAAGGTTGTATTTTTTTTCCCAGATTTGACTTTCTCAACCAAATCTTTCGGGTTGGTTTCTAAAGATGCAAATAACCTTGGAGAGCAGTCACAAAAATCAAAATGTTTTGAGATCTAGTTCATCTAGATGTACAATCAAAATAGGAATCATGAAAGCCATTTCAGATAAGCATCAAGTAGCAGTCTTTCTTGGGAAAGGTGGGTTTTGGAGTGAATGGTTGAAAACTTCAAATTTGTCTTATGTTGACATTAGTACCAGTTATAATTACCAAGAATGGATGCTCTAGAAGAGAAGCTAGGGAGCAGAAAACTAGAGGTTGGTAACATTGAATACTTAAGTTGTTTATAGAGGTAGCCATATTTTGTTGATCATTTGAAAGGAAATAATGCATTATTTGTTGAAAGAAGCAAGATTGTTACATCTCCATGATATTTTCAGAGAATTCCGGTATATCATTTGCTTTAGTATATGTATTTTGTAGTGGTAAGATAAAACTTTAAAAGATGGAATGGTCCAAATCCTTATTTAAAGAAGGTGGATTACAACAGAAAATTGGTGTAAATGTGGCTTTGCAGTCTCTTTCAGGCCACACAGGTCCTATACTTTGTTTGGCAGCACATAATATGGTGGTTGCTGCAAAGGAGCATAGAGTAGAAAAGTATTGGTATCAGGCAGTATGGATTATACTGTTCATATGCGGGATTTGGAGGGTGGAGGTGTGCTTTCATTAACTATAGAGGTTCCTGAGAATGGAAATCGAGATGCATTATTGTTAGCTTTGAATTTCATGACAAAATCCTTTTAGAGATGATAAATCTATGTAAAATGCTATCACATGCATGCAATCTAATTGCATGCATGCAATCTAAGTGACCTATTTACACCTTAGCATATGCTTCTTTTATTCCTGTAGTGAAGGAAACATCATTTTGTTGTCCTCGATTTCATTCTGTTTGGAAATTTCTAGTAGATATTTTGTTTACAAATCTGGCAGTGGCTCAAGAATGACAGGTTGTTGTAAATTTGTAGGGAGATAAATCAAAATAACATTGAGTTTTTGGTGAAACAACAGGTTTGAATATGAAAGGTTTCTTTTTGGCCAAAGGCAGAGCTTTCACCCGATGCAAGGGAAAAATTATAACCGAGTTAAGCGGTGAAAGCGAGGAGACTCCGCAGCTAACTAACCGTCGTAAAGGTGAAGATTAAATTTGGTGAAACTACGAGAAAGAAATTTTTGTAAGAATTAAGGTGGGCAGAAACTGAATTTTGGAGTATTTGAAAGGGTATGGGAGCATCAAATGATTAACCACCAAATCAAAAAACAATTAGCATCAGTTAGGTGGAAGATCCTCAAACTAAAGAGGTCACAAAGGAGGCATCTGATATGGTGTAAATGACATTTCAGTTCAATAGTTGCAGTTGTTACTGAAGGTCATTCCATTTTTCAACAACATGAAGGTTTTAATTTGGTACATTCACCAATATTTGAGGATATTGGTGAAGTTGCTTCAATATTTATAATGGTAGCTCTAGTAGGAGATGGTCATATACTTGTAAGTTTTCCCCAACTCGGGACATGAGACCAATGTTCCTCTTGGGAAGGAGTTTTTAGGTGTCTCTTTTCAAGAAAGTCACATGTTTTTCTCCTTGATCCGATCCAATGTGATTACTTCTCAGCGGAAAAGCTGAAGCTATAACCCTTAATCATTCATTAGCAAGGTTTTGAGCCATGGGCTTATAGGAGGAAGAATATCTCTGATAATCTATATTCATCATGGCTAGGCAGCCAATATCCATATTTGTGGCAATATATATTGGGTTTTGGTACATTTTATTTAAGAGGACCTAGGTGGTTGGCTCGATTTTCTAATTAAATATGGATCAGTTATCTTCTGAAAATCTTCTTCTAGAGTCCTTTCAAGGCAATGACATGACCGAACAACTTGCATTGATATGGAGATCAAAACAGAGATGGACATTGGTTCACAAAGGGCAATGATGCTCTACGAAGAAACTGAGCAGGGTGAAGTGTTTGATTCAACACACCGGGGCATCTCAAGACAAATGCTTTGTATCTGAAGCTACTAGAAAATGAAAAGTCAAAGACCTCAAGTTGCTTGCAATACTCTCATTTCAAGGTTGAAGTTATCCCGGAATTTTCAAAACCATGGTTACATATCTCACCATCCTGCATATGTTCAACACTTTTCTTCTTAATGAAGATATTGCCACAACAATTCCATGTCAATGTGCAAACAACATTTCCGGGGGAGTTTGAAGTAGACATGCTACAAATAAAGAAGATTGGGAAAGACAATAACAAACTTTGGAAAATAGCGGATAGTAGAATTGAAATTTTGAATGACTACATGCCCAATACTAAAGAACACCCAGAGTCTTCTAGGTTCTTTGAGACCCTCATGGGAGGTCTCCATCCGGATGGAGCGGATGTTAGCGATCAAAAAATGCACCGGCATTTTTTAAAGAATGATGCTTAAACTTGTAGGAACAATTATTTAGCTTCCCAAGCTCCAAATGCAGATTGAAAGCACCATTGGAAATATCAAGATTTGTAGATGTCGATCAACTATTCAAGAAGCATGTAAAATGGACTCCTCCATGGTAGAAATTTGATTTTAAAAAAATTGTGCTTTCATTTAACTAGATGGAATTTTTTCTTGAGTTAGTTTGAAGCTTCTGCTTCACCATTAAGGAAGCGGATTTTGGAGTAAATTAATTTGAAGGTGAAAGCCTTTCATGGCTAGAATAGTCGAATTTTTTCCCAGATCGAGAGTTTTTGAGTTTGAATGGTTTGAAACCACTTCAAATGGGCATTTGTTGAATTATCAAGTTCGATTCAAAGGCTAGTTTTGAGGATAAGGTCAAAAAGAGGGTTATCAACTACATTTGGCATCTTTTTTCAAAGGAAGAATATCAGGGGGGTTGAAGAAACATCATCAATTCGAATTTTATCTTTGGAGGACCAAATCAAGCAACCTTGGGAGGCTAAAACTGCATTTCATCAGCAATCTACTACTCTGAGAGATCATTAGATAAATCAAACAGCCTTGGGAGGCTAAAACTGCACTTCATCAGCAATCTACTACTCTTAGAGATCATTAGATAGGACCTTTTCCTATTTTGTTTTGATTTTCCATTTTTAGTATTCTAGATCCATTTTTATAGGATCTCATCCTAAACTTGTTGTATCTATTTTGATTTGACTATTTTTAGTAAATCTGATCCATCTTTCAAGGATCTAGATTTCATCTTGTAATGCTATAAAGCCAAAGACATTTGGAGCACCAAGGGAGGTTCAATAGAAGAGACATTTTCTAGCCATTGAATTTGACTTCTTATTCTGATAATAGAATCACAATCCTCTTTTGTTTTCAATATCAAATTCTTTCATATATTTCATGATTCTACACTTTATTCCAGTTTAGTTTAGCTTTTAAGAACTGTCATCTTCTTATTAAGCTCATAAACTTGGATTAAAGAATTTCTTGCTGTCTTGTATGACCCGACATATGGTTGTATTTGGTTATCTAGACTAGTATTCTTCATCCCCTTTTTTCAACTCTGTTGTCTAATTATTGTTCTCTAAAAGTACTATTTTATTAAGATACACGATGAGTGGTTACTTTCATTAGCTATTGAGTTATCTTATTGTTCCAAGCATACAAATCTACCATATTCTTAAGTTACCAAGCACCTTTGGTCTACAACCACAAAGGGTTTCTTGGAGTGATAACACCTATGATATGTCTCTTTTTCTTAATGAGGATCAAAGGTTGGCATGGACCCTACTGACTTCCTTACCCATTGCTCTACCTTCTTTCATCCATTATTCATATCATCCCATGTCCTTTCTCCTCTATGCATAAAAACTGCAATTATTGGTCCCTCATTGCGTCTTTCAGATTATATTTTGTGTACATTGTTTTTTGGATTGTAGTTATGATTTCTTCTTTCCTGCCATTTTTCAAATATTTGAGGAAAATATTTAATTGCATCATCCAGTTCTTTGTAGTATGTGCACATTCTACATGGATTCAGGAAGTTGTGGTCTAAATGTCCCAGTCGATTACAGTTATAACATATAATCTGTCCTCTTCCTCTACAAAAATTTCCTCTACCTCAAACTCTACCAAAGTTTCCCTTGTTCCCTAGATTGAATCCTATTTGATTATTATATTTTGGACTACCTCCTTCTACTACAACATTCTCCTCTTGAATCGGGTACATATCCGAAGTGCTCTCCCTCATCAAGTCGAGCACATGAAAATCCTTCTCTTCATGTCCCACAAACATGCAAAAACTGCAAAACAAGTTCCTTAGTGTACTATGATACTTATATAGTAATGGAAACTTAGCTGGGTGATGGCCCCATTTCTTACATATCTCTCAATACCCCCCTCCTGATAATGGATTCAGTGCTCCAGTCTCCAAATAATACGTGAATGTTAGCATTCGTCCTTATGATGGCCTTCAGTCCTACACTTGGTACACCAAAATTGTTCATGTTTCTCCTTCCCTTTTGTAATATCTTCATGTTTAATCATTAATGCAACCAAATGTGTCTGAGCTTGCGTCATTCCTCCATTGCCTCTTACAGGGGATGATTCCAATTTCATTTCAATTTCTAGTGCCTTGGGCTGTGACACAACCTTCTGTTGAATCAACGACCTGCAAATGTGTGGTACAAGTCCTGCAATAAACCATTCTTGATGATGTTGATATGGGATCTAAAAAAATCATCCTTCCCATTAGGTCCTTGAACCATTGATCGAAGTCCCACACTGACTCTATTTGCACCTGTTTAATCTCCTTCAGTTCTGTAATGTACTGTTATTCTGACTTTGGCTTCTTGAAATATTTCAATAACACTTGCATTATCTCTTCCAAAGTCTTATCCTATCCTGTAGGCATGGTACTCTGCAACTTCATGTACCAGACTAGTGCATGGCCTCTGAATTTTATTTCCAATTGCGTAATATTCATAGCCTCATCCTGGACATTCTTTAGAGCCCAATTGTATCACAAACAAAAACATGTTTTTCTGGGTCCTCTAACCCAAGTCCTTGGAACTCATGCAGTCTAAGTGTGTTGTTTACCCCTTCCGTGTTGCTTTTTGTAGTCCCTCTTCTTGGTGATGTTGGTTGACTTTGATTCTGAGCACTACTTCCATTGCTCTGATTGCTTCTACTGTGTACTCCCTGGCTAACTATAAGTGATTTTGATAATTATTCAATTGTTATCTCTGATTGTGGTGATGCACATGGGGTTGTGGATTCGACACAAAGCTCATTTTGAGTAGGATTTATTGGTTCTTCTATTACTGTACTAGACTGGAACTCCTCTTCTTCTCCTCTTAAATGTGGTATTTACACGATTTGGATTATTACACAAGGTTCTCTCTCCTCTTGCTCTTTGCACGAATCTCCTTTACCAAACCCAATATTTCACCTCTTGTACCTCCTTCCACCATGCAATACTCCAAACTCATCTTCTTCCTTTGGTATACCCTCTTCTTGCTTCCCCGATCCCTCCCTTCATTCTCTCATATTCCCAGACTATCCTATTTTCATCCCTTGGTTCCCCTATGTGTGTGAAGCCCCTTAGCAATCGGATTCCATTGTCATCACACACTTGTCACACAACAACATATTTATCCACATACCTAATGATTCCATGAACCTTTCGCACATACCTTTGAAAAAGTTCCTTTCTGCAACACTGTATGATTGGGAAAAATCTATGACCAACTCTATAATGTATCCTCCTAGTATGTTATCCAAACCAAAGTCATTTTTGCAAGTAGTTGGGTTACTTACATAATTCATCTCTCTTACCAAATCAGCAGTTCAATTCCTCGGTGTTGCAGTTATGTACCATCCATTATTCTACACTAATATTTCTAGCCACTCAGTCAGAATAATTGGAAATTCGCCAAATAAAATTTCATGTCGTTATGTATACACATACCTTTGCATCCATTGTTTTTCACGCATCTGAGGTTTATGTTCTCTTGTCGAGAAAACTCACGTTCCTTCCTTTCCAACCATTCTAATATCTATTTCTTAGTCAACCTCCAAATCATCCCCTCAATCACAAATTCCAGGTCCTTGCAACAGAACCATTTGTTCATGATACTCGTGGTTTGTAAGACCCTAGGTTTAATTTATATTTGACCAACAAAACCCACAAGACACTGGCCATTTTGGCATCACCTTCTTGCACAGATGAATTCTCACCTGAGGTATCTTTTGGGACTGCAAGAACCAGGTTTCTACAATAATGAGGGAATGGGAGTTTATTATTCCATTCATTCTTGATTATATGTTCTTTGTGCATTATTCTGCAAGTTCTCTTATTCTATTACTTAGTGGATCTTAGGTTCATATTACCATTATATTCCATATTACTACATAACTCATTACTGTCACAGTCATAACCATTACCCCATGATTACACATAAGATAAATCTATTGTAATATGCATCCAAACAGATTATCTTAACAATCATATAAAAGACAGTTAACATGAGATTTAACGTGGTTCACCCAACTCTCAACTATGTCTATGACAATAGTCAACTTCTTTATTATGTGGTTGGTAATTTCTTCATGCTTGTGCACTGCTCTTGTAAAGATACATCATGGTTATATTTCTCTTCTCTTAGCCTAGTCGTTCTACAATGCAATCCTCTCTCTCTATGCATCCTCTCTTACTTTCATACATCGATCCCTCTCTTCAATAGACCACAACATAACCATAAAATACTTAGTAGAGAACTCAACACTCAGGAACCCACCTATCAGGAACCCCTATTCTCCCAACCCATTACATATTTATACTTACAATTTAAGGCTTAAAACCCTACTTTGTTCATCCCAAAACCCTATTACAATGCATGACTACTTCAGTTAACTGGATTTTTAGGATGCTTCCACCCTCTTTTTTGTCTGCATGTTGCTTTTGTACTCTGACTAATTTTCTTCAGTCTTTTGCGCATCCTTCTAGATTTAGCATGTCAACCTGTGATCCTTCCTTTTCGACTTCTTTTTTCTCATTATTTATTCTTCTCTTTATTCCTCTCTCTCATTTATTCATTTGTCTCCTTTATTCCTTTGTCTTTTTTATTCTTCTTACTGCACATTGTACTTCTAGATGCACCTTAACTGTGCACTCCCTAGTCTTCCTTCTTCTGTTGCACACTTCTTCTATACTTAATATTTTTACCAAAATTGTATCCCAAAACTTCTTGTCCAACACTCATTCTCATCCATGCCTCAAATGGTGCATTCTATACCATCCTTGAGAGGTTAAGGAGGTTGATTTTCATTTGGTAAGGGATTAAGGAAGTTGGAAAATGAGCCCAACCGAAAACCCCTCTTGAAAATGTGGAATTATTTTATTTTTTATTTTTTTTAGGGCATCAGCGGGCGACAAGCTAGCGAGGTGTGGATGTTTGTGTGTTGTAGAAAGGAAACCCACACATATAACCAAAAGTCATGTTTTTTAAGTGAATTTGGCAAGGGAAGTTGGGATTTTGATTAGCAAGCTAGGGAAAAGGGTTGGGCCATGTCACAAATGCACAAATGTGGCAATTTGTTCTATAACACTAACCTTTTAACTCAAAAAAACTATGGTGATCTTGGAAATCTTCTCTTAATGATTTTATAGCATAGAAAAACAATTCTAAAGAATTGTTAGTAATCCCTTACCCTCTTAAGGTCTGATAGACTACTTTGGTCTCAGTGGACGTTAATCATCATCATGTATGTGTTTTCCTTCTATGAATTGAATGTTACCTTGTATTTGCATATGGATATGGTTAATGTGAGAATCTACTTATACATTTTAAAAAAAAACTAATAATTAACCTCTGAAGATTTGATATCAAAATTCCTAGCATAATAAAAAAACACATACAATCTTTAGAAAA